>JABXWE010002086.1:0-106400 GCA_014611495.1 Limonius californicus | reverse complement strand
TTATAGATGGCCAGTATATGTTTAGATTTTTTCTTAGGCATTTATTTATAAATGTTTGTAAACATTTGATTTGTTTTTTATTTAATGACCATGCTTCGCTCGTATAGTAGTGTACTTGTTGATGTTTGAGTTGAAAATGCGAATCTTATTAGTTGTTGATAGTTCTTTGTCATTCCATATTTTTCTAAGTTGGTAGAAAGCGATCCGGGTTCTCATTATTCTACGGTTTATGTCTTTTTGACAGTTTGTACTTTGTTCCAGAACACCACCTAAGTACAGTATTTCGTCCAGCTTTTTTATCTTTTTTCCATCAATTTCCATCTTCCTCGTTTCTGTCGAATTTATTTGCATAATATTCGTTTTCTTAACATTAATTTTTAGGACCACTTCTCCTGCATTTATCTCTAAGGAGTTTATATGTGCTTGTATGTGTGTCAATTTCTCTGCTATAAGACATACATCATCTGCAAATTCTAGATATTCTAAGTATTGTGCAAAATTCCATATTACTCCTTTTTTGTTCTTGAAGGTTCGTTTCATAATCCAATCCGTGGCTATTAGGAAAAGGAGGGGAGAAAGGACGCAGCTGTGTCCATATATGGTACGTAGCCGCCCTATTCACCGGATTTAGTACATTCAGACTATTATTTGTTCTCATAACTCAAAAAACATTTGAAGGGTAAAAGATTTTCGACAAATGACGAAGCAATATGTGTCGTTGAGAAGTGGTTTGCAGACCAAGACAAAGATTTTTTTAAATGGCTTAGAATTACTTTATCAACGTTCTGCTAAATGTATAAGTCTTAAAGGAGATTATGTTGAATAAAAGAATTTGTTTCGAAGTATTGTGGCGTTCTATATAGCAAGCTAAGTACTTATCAAAACTCCCTCGTATATGGCTCAGTCCATCTATTATAGCTGGTTGTAAGAGTTAATGAACTTTAGTTTTCAAAACTAATTGTTCATCTGAAATAGAACAGAACGTGTCATACAGGGCGATCACGTTTTTCCATAATAAATTTACAATCTACCGAAAGGCAATAAGCAAATGTATGTACATATAATGCAACCATAGTTAATGGCTTTCATTTAAGCCGTAACATTACAGTTACCTTGATCAAATTAATACATTTAAATTTGGGAGGCAGACTACGGTAAATCAGTTTGGAGCTTGAAGGGATGTATTAAGATTCTATTATCTAGAATGTTGATAGCAAATGTATTGGTATAAAATTAGACTATCCTTAAGTATTTTGCAGCAGCACGCTGCACTTCTTGTTTAACAGCGGGTATACGTACGTCGTGGTGTATTAAATAGTTTGTTACGCATCGCGGAGATTTAACAATGGTTCGTACACTTCGTAGATTTAAATCTTTGTAAAATTTCCAACAAAATTTGTAGACCAATTTCCTTGGAACGAATATTGAATTCCTGTATCATTTCATGGAGTTTGGGATAGACACTTATTAATAGTGTATCGTCCGCAAATCTTAAATGGTGTGGGATTATTTCTTCTACTCTTATACCTTTAGCAAACTAGTCCATGGAACGGAAAGGGTCTTCTAATATGTATTAAACAGTGTAAGTGAGATAGTATCCCTTGGCGCACTCCTCTTTTTATAAGAAGTCAGCTTGTATTGGTGTGTGACTACTACTATTCTGCAGTTTCCTAGTGAGTATAGTACAGCCAATAGAGTTGAAATCTTTCTCATGGTCTATAAAAGCCCTGTAAGTTGTAGTCGTTGCTCTGTTCTAATAGAGTTCTCAGTGTTTGTAGCCCGCTCTACAGCCTGCTTGCTCACGCGGTTGGTAGAAATAAATTTCGTTTGTAATCCTATTTGTTTTTGTTGTAATGAGAATTTTGTACATTAGCAATACCGGCTTCATCATCAACAGCCTTTCCGTCCCACTGCTGGGCATCGGCCTCTTCTCTGCCACGTGTTTCTCCTCAGCGCTAAGGTAGAAACACGAGGGTTTAACGTCGAATCCGAACGACAGAAATTCCAGAGAAGGTTTTTAGCATTAAGATTCTACGGTTGCAAGCCGAATTGGGAAATTGTATGTGGTGGGTTGCAGACTAGATTTTTATAAATCTGCATAGTTCTGCTTGGGTTTCGAACCCAAGCCAGAATCGACGTTTTATTCAGATAGCGAGCGCTCTACCAACTGAGCTACCACCACACCCCGGCTTACTGGTCTAAAATTATATAATTTGGATATGTTACCTTTTTTACGTATTTGTACTATTTCGTCTGAACTTTTACGGCCGGTTTCTCTTATTTGTATTCATTCGGTTGTACTTTAATTTCGTAGAGTTCTGTATAATAAGTTGTTACCTCTTTCATAATTGTTTCCCTTTCTGTGGTGAGTTCTCCTGTCTTCTGGTGCCTTATTTCCTTCTATAGTATCCGTTATCAGTTTCATGTTATATTTTCTTATATCTTTTAGCATTTCTTTCTTTACTAGTTTATTTAATTCTGTCTATTCTACATTATTGTCACTACTTCGTATTGGACTTTTTCTTTTTTCGATCAATTTTTTTGTAGCATCGTTGATTTGGTCGAAAGTGTTTTGTATCTCCTTTTGATATTGATTCGGTTTCATTAATTTGATTCTCCAAGCTTTAAACCATGGGTGTAACAAATCTAACATTCCTGTAAGTGGTGTTACTTTTCTCGGATCTTGCTTTACTACTATTATAGCCGTTCCACTAGGTTTCCGTAGTTGTAAGTGGCATTATTAGTATGTAGGCTGTGACAGAAGATAGAGCATACGCCCTAAGACTCTTCCCTAAGGCATACCAGCTTGGATCGGGTACAGTGCAGCACTTTCTTCGTAATATTTTACCATAAAGAATCTGTTATTCAAGTATAAATTAAGGAATTGGTAATATGGATGAGATAAATCACTACTGTGTTTGTTCAACAGGCCATTGTGCCAAATTTCGTCAAAGATCTAGGTATCTACACTCTAACTACTATCTATTACTACTGAGCAATACCCTTTCTATTTCATGGTGTATCTTACAATCTGAATGACTAGGTGTACTTGTTCCGTGGTAGTATAGTGTTCGCAAAAGCCAAATTTATGTTCGGTATGATGTTGAGTTCTTCAAGAGTTGGTTTAAGTCTTATCAGTAGTCGGTCGCATAGCAGAAAGCTGCTGGCACTGGTCAAACGTCTACCTAAGTCAAGCAACGCAGACCCGGATCACTAATAGAGTGGATGGCCCGTTTAGTGGTACAACATCAGCGACCAGCTGTGCTTCGGAGGGCAAGTCAAAGCCGTCGGTCCCGGGTACCACTATGGTGGTAGTTGTTAGGTCGTCAGTATTTTCCGTAATATTTTTTAAAAAAGCTTGAATAGACATAGCAATTGCTTTCAGGCAGTGTCGTCGCGCTATAGGTAAATCAAGGGTGATTCTCTCCCAGAATTACATTGTGGCTGTATACTACCGTGATTAGAGCTATACTGTGTTATAGAGCACTTGTCTGGTAGCCCAGGGTCAGACAAGTTAAAGCAGCAACCAAACTAGGACATGTGCAATGTCTTGCCTGTCTTAGTTCTACAGGTGATATACGCTCAACCCCTACGGCCGCTTTAGAGGTTATCTTACGCCTTCCACCACTGTACCATTTTATGGAGGAAGTAGCTGTGAGACTACCTCTCTTCAAAATGTGCCTTCAATAGGCACTTCAGTGGTTTTTCCAATGCTGAGCCAACGCAGCATATGGACATATCCATCTTTACCAACGGATCAAAAGAGGGCATGGAAAGGGTGCTGGAGTTTTCTCCGATGACCTAAACCTACGCCACAGTATACCTTCAGGAATAATTGCTACTGTCTTCCAAGCGGAGGTAATGGGAACAGTGCATGGTGCAAATGCTATTCTTCAACGACAGATCTAGGATCAACGTATTGGTATCTACAGTGACAGCAGAGCCGCTTTACTAGCCCTGGGTAGTTGCCTCAGGAGTGGTACTGCAGTGCCGTGAAGCTCTCGACGATATTTCAAATGATAGTGTCATTTTCCTTATATGGGTAAAAGGACATGACGGAGACTACGGCAATGAGGAGGTTGATGAGATTGCGAGACTGGTCTTCAAACAACCTCTTTGGGGAGCAGAACCAGTTATTCTTATATCCCTGAAAGCTTTATGCTATACCAAGAAACCCTAAAGAACTTCATACGAAGATGGGTAAACACTGAAAGTTGTCATGATGTTACTGCACCATCGCCAAAGACTGCCAAATATTGTATGCAACTGTCCCGTACGACCCTGCGACTAGTTGTAGGTATTTGTAGGACTTCTGGACACCCCAAACTACCGAGTATGCAACGGGGATAACGAGACTGCAGAACATGTCCTGTGTCACTGTCCAGCTCTCGCAACCATCACAGGATCCACGTTCTGAGACTTTTGACCTGATATGGCCGAAATCAGCAAAACCCCAGTTGCGAATGTCCCCAAATACATCCAAAGGATTGAATGGCTTGAGTGATGCCCAAATTGGAGAGCTGCTGGGAAGGCAGCACACCTGGGCACACCTGGACACACCTATGTGATCTAAGTGCATGTGAGGTAACTCACCCTCCCAAATCTTACAATGACACATAGTAATAAGCTTATAGGGCAATATGATGTAAGTTTCTTGGGAACATTCCCCAGTTGCAATATAAATATAATTTGATGGTAAATAGATATGATGATACCTCCTATAATCGAGTCATAACTTGAATTCTTCTTTGCGCTTTAGTTCTCTGCAATCATAACTTTATCTTTATTGACTTTTATTGCTTTTATATGCTAAGTCATAGACGATATTCAGGACGTTTACAATTTCGCGGTTTCCCTTTCGGGTATAATCTCTGGGAAAGGGTAGACAAACGTTACCAAGACGTTCCGTAAAAGTTTCCACAATGAGTATCTGATTGCTTCAGAACACAATTCTTCGAGGTGCTACTGTACCACCATATTTCTTTCATTAGAAATGTAGTTTTTTGAGCAGCTTTATCCAAACTGGCATTATCTTGAAGTGATCTTGTTTCCTTTCACTTTTTTAATGTCTTTTTTGAAATGTTTAGAGCTTATTCCAAATTGAAGAAATTGAAGGAATCATTATAAACATCCTAGAATAGCTAGCAAAATACTGGCTATAGAAATATAGTTAAAAATACTGTCTAGAAAATTAACGTTCCCAAAACACCGCCTATTGTAAAATAACAAAGATTAAATATGGTATATGCAAAAATAGCGCTAAAAATAAATAATAAAAATAGTTCTGTGCAAAAATAATAAATAGTACGGGAAAAGATACCACCGCAATCGATACTTGCAGAGCCTACAGTACGTGTAGTTTAATTAAGGTAATTTGTAATCATTATAGACGTACTGCAAATTACAGAATGCATATAATAAGGTTTCTCGACATTCCTTGTCATTAAAATTTAATAACATATGAGCGTCGAAGCGTAATCTATTGTTTTATATTCTCTACAACAAACTTTTTTAATAGTTCCAATAGTTAATGCTGCGTGTCCACAAAATGGTAGTATAAAAATAATCTCGAAAGGTAGCGCTCATTAAAAATTGGGACATCATAAATAGCCTATGTTAAAAATACCATTTGCAAAAACCACTCAATACAAAATACCTTCGGCCTGTGAAAATAGCGCCCATCAAAAGTAACATCCGCTAAAATTGCGACTAATAAAATACTGCCCTCATTGACAACAACCGCGCTGAGAAAATGTCGCTTATAAAAAATAGTTCTTGTTAAAAGTATTTTTACCAAACACAATACCGTCAATCAAAAATAGCGCCGGGAAAATATGTTTTCAAAATCAGCACCTCAGAAATAGATCGGAGTAAGTAAGTAAAAATGTATCAGAAAATAGCTAATCAAAAATAATTTTAGGCAAACTAGTCTTAGAAAAAGGCCAGGTAAAAATAATATAGCGTACAAGAATAACCACTTCTACCAAAATTGAAGTCAGTCAAAATAGCGCTAGGTAGAAATAATATCAGATAGAAAATGTCCCAAATATTACCGCCAATAAAAATCAATTTCAAGTAAACATGTCTTCAAAAATAGTGCTAGTTAAAAATGTCATACAAAAATAGCAACAGGTAGAAAAGTCCTATAATAAAAATATCCGTAACAGGAATATTATTACTCTCTATAATGTCTCAAAAATAGCGCCAATGAAAAATAATGCAAGGCATAAAATGTCTTAAAACACAGCATGAATCAGAAATAATCGCAGGTAGAAAGGTAGAAAATTGCACCTATTGAAAATGACTTTGAGTAAAATTATCTCAAAAATAACGCCAATCAAAAATAACGTTAGGTAAACATGTCTCGACAATTATCTCGAATCGAAAATAACGTCTGGTAAAAGTGTTTCAAAGAATAGCCATAATAAAAAAAAGCATCAAGTAGAAATGTTTAAAAGAATAGCCGTTATCAAAAATAATGTCAGGTCGAAATGTCTCAAAACATTGCACCAAACAGAAAGTACGGCAGGCGTAAATGTCTCAAAAATAGGGTAAATCAGGAGGAACCTCAGGTAGAAATAGTGCTAATCAAAAATATCGTCAGGTAAAACTGTCTCAAAAAATAACACCAGTCAAAAATAACGTTAGGTAGAAATGTCTAAAAAACAGAACCACTCAAAAATAATGTCAGGTAAAAATGTCTCAAAAAATAGCACCAATCAAAAATAACGTCAGGTAAGAATGTCTCAATAAATATTTCGAACCGAAAATAACGTCTGGTAAAAGTGTTTCAAAAAATTGCTATAATAAAAAATAGCATCAAGTAGAAATGTTTAAAAGAATAGCCGTTATCAAAAATAACGTCAGGTAGAAATGTGTCAAAACATGGCATCAAACAGAAAGTACGGCAGGCGTAAATGTCTCAAAAAATAGGGTGAATCAGGAAGAACCTCAGGTAGAAATCTCTCAGCAAATAGTGCCAATCAAAAACATCGTCAGGTAAAACTGTCTCAAAAAATAACACCAGTCAAAAATAACGTTGGGTAGAAATGTCTAAAAAATAGAACCACTCAAAAATAATGTCAGGTAAAAATGTCTCAAAAAATAGCACCTTTAAAAAATAACGCCAGGTAAAAATGTCTCAACAAATATCTCGAACCGAAAATAACGTCTGGTAAAAATGTTTCAAAAAATAGCAATAATAAAAAGTAGCGTCAAGTAGATATGTTTAAAAAATAGCCGTTATCAAAAATAACGTCAGATCGAAATATCTCACAACATAGCATCAAACAAAATTATCGTCAGCTAGATATACCTTAGAAAATGGCGCCAAGTGCAAATAAAATTAAGTAGATATATCTCAAAAAATAGCGCCAATCATGTCAGGTAGATATATCTCAGAAAATAGAGCAAATCAAAAATTGCGCCAATCAAAAATTATTGTCTCAAACAATGGCATGAATTAGGAAGAACTTGAGGTAGAAATGTCTTCTAAAATAGCGCTAATCAAAAATAACGTCAGGTAAAACTGCCTCAAAAAATAGCCGCAACCAAAAATATCGACAACCAAAAATAACGTCAGGTCGAAATGTCTCAAAACATGGCATCAAACAAAAAGTACGGCAGGTGTAAATGTCTCCAAAAATAGCGTGAATGAGGAAGAACTTCAGGTAGAAATGTTTCAAAAAATAGTGCTAATCAAAAATATCGTCAAGTAAAACTATCTCAAAAAATAACACCAGTCAAAAATAATGTCAGGTAGAAATGTCTAAAAAATAGAACCAATCAAAAATAATATCAGGTAAAAAGCCTCAAAAAACAGCGCCAATCAAAAATATCGACAGGTGGAAATGTCTCAAAAAATAACACCAGTAAAAAATAATGTTAGGTAGAAATGTCTAAAAAATCGAACCAATCAAAAATAATGTCAGGTAAAACTATCTCAAAAAATAACACCAGTCAAAAATAATGTCAAGTAGAAATGTCTAAAAAATAGAACCAATCAAAAATAATATCAGGTAAAAAGTCTCATAAGATAGCGCCAATCAAAAATATCGACAGGTGGAAATGTCTCAAAAAATAACACCGGAAAAAATAATGTAAGGTAGAAATGTCTAAAAAATAGAACCAATCAAAAATAATGTCAGGTAAAACTATTTCAAAAAATAACACTATCAAAAATAATGTCAAGTAGAAATGTCTAAAAAATAGAAAAATTCAAAAATAATCTCAGGTAAAAGTCTCAAAAAATAGCGCCAGCCAAAAATTTCGACAGGTGGAAATGTCTCAAAAAATAACACCAGTAAAAAATAATGTTAGGTAGAAATGTCTAAAAAATCGAACCAATCAAAAATAATGTCAGGTAAAACTGTCTCAAAAAATAGCGACAATCAGAAATAGCGTCAAGTAGAAATGTTTCAAAAAATAGTTCTTATTAAATATAAGGTCAGGTAAAAATATTTCAAAACATGGCATGAATCAAAAATAACGTCAAGTACATAATATATATCTCAAAAAATTGCGCCATCATAATGTCGGCTAGATATATCTTAAAAATTAGCACCAATTAAAAATAATGTCAGCTAGATATATCTCAAAAAATTGCGCCAATCAAAAGTGCTGTCAAGTAGAAATGTCTTCAAGAAGTAGTGGCAAGTAAAAATAGTACTAATCCAAATTAGCGCCTGGCGCAAATGCATTGAACTTAATCGCTTTTGTATTTTGTATTCATTTAAAAACTAGTTTTAAAAATTGATTCTTTTAATCAGCAGATCGTAAATAAGGCATCCACTTTTCGGCTAAGGTAGGAAGTTTAACTCTCTCCAATTTTTCACGTTTAATTAATTAACCATTATCGCACATAAAACAATAAAGAGTGCATGCTAGAAATAAGCGCCGTCCTATTGCATCAGGGACTACACACTTTCTCCTTAGGTAGTTACCCCACTACGCTTTTACATTAAATAAGCTCGCGATGCTATTTGAAACTAGTTGTCATATAGCTTTCTTCTATAGATGACAAATCTGAAAACGTAGTGTCTTTGATTTAGTGCTAGAAACGTAAGTCTTAATTTTTTTTTTTTTGCTAATTGACAAGAAATTAATTATTAAGCCCAAAAAGTACAGAAAAACATTTTGCGTTCTGTGAGATAAGAAGGATAAATTCCAGATTAATTGATTTATTAGCTGGTTTAGTGGCTTACGTGTTTGCTAAAACAGAATCTATCTTTGTTGTATAAGTTGGACTGAACATTTTTTTGTGATAACGTTCAGTATCGCCCTATATGTATTTGATACGTAGAGCTCTAACAGTTCCTCTAGATAAAAATAATTACACCAAGAAGATTTTGATAATTAAATAACTTGCATATAGTAATCGCTACAACACGAAACTGACTGGAATAATAATTGAAAATAAATATTGAAAAGAATCAATAAAAAAATGTATCCAAGACCACTCTGACAGTGTTACATGTACATACCATATTTCGGTGATAGATCAGAAAAAATTGCTAAAATTATAACAAGGACATTTGAAGTAGTTTTTGAACAACTAAAACATTTTCAACACCTTATTCAACGCATAGGATCGGCCCAATTACTTGTTAAAATCGGTTGTTTACAAATTAAACTGTTCACAGTGTAACTTTGTATACATAGGCCAGACAATTGAAAATTTTGAAACCAAATGCAAGGAGCGTTTTTTAGGGATTTTTAATGGCCGTTCTGCGTTGAAAGGCAATGGAAAACCAACGAGGTATTCTGCTAATAAATCTTTTCTGGAGTAGAAGTGTTACACTTTGCGTTGCGCTTATATTAAGCCGTAGGTCCTGTGGTATATTAATAGATGCAACACAGGCATAGGAGAAAATGTTGCTGCTTCTTACAAGATAGCCATTGGTTTCGCTTATATCAAGTAGTTGCTTCGGAAATCCATATAAACTACCATAAAACGCCCCTGATAATAGCTCGTACATAATTATCTGCAGCGAAAGTTACATAATCCGCTATTTCCTACAATTTAACAAACATTCAATATTTATCAAGTTTTAATAACTTTATAGCTAATTATGGATACAAATGGAAAACTACGTTAATAATTAAAGAAAACCTTATATTCAACCTAACAGCTGATATATAATTAGTATAAGACGCAGATAATTGTTGAAAATTGCTGTCAGACTTTTTATAATATTAGACAGGCACTCAAATACCTATTGTTATTACAGACGCAAGATTCATTAAAAAAATACGCAAACTATCTATTGAGAATTTTTCCATCATTAATTTGCATTATTTAGCTTTAAACGCGTTATAAAACAGGGAGCAGTAATTATTTAAAAAAAGTTCTCTAGATTATTCAACTAATGCATTACAGGGTGCTTCTAAATCATAGTACATCATTTTTGGAAGCTAAGCAATATTTTATGGATTTCCTTTATTATATTTTATGGTTATATTATCAATTGAAATTAATTTATGAAAGGTACACTCTAAAACTTGTCTTCGATATCACTAGACAAGCCGAAAATTTAACTGTAAAATTCTACTTAAAGTATTTTACTGCGGTTATCGGAAGAGCATTGTAGATCATCAATACCACATAATCCTTCAGGTTTCATTTCCATGTAGATAGTAATTTTTCACAAACAGTTTATCATTGATTTTTGTCCACAATACAATTATATGTACAGAAACGTTTTAAACAAATTTACAATTCCAAAGAGCGGTTACCATAGAAACTAAATATCAAAATACTACGACCAAAATTCTTCTAAATATCTCTCTGTCATTATTTCTAAGCAACGATATTTAAATTTTCTTTGAAATCTGTGTTGATTGCTGCATACAATTTTTGGATAGTTAATTTCATTAAACCCTTTTGGTTTTATTATGGATATATTTTCCGCAAAGAAAGTTGCCTAACTTTTTGGGAACAAGATTATAAAGAGAACCATGGAAACGAATCAAACTATATTTCACCATCTTGTAGAAAAATGCTTTAACATTTTCAGCCTAAGATTACAATAAGAGATTGCCATATAAACCTTCAATTCGGCATTTTCTAGAACAACGCCTTCAACATTTTCGGAATTAGATTACAACGAGAGTTTACCAGGGAAAACCATTATCACACCGTATTATAGAAAAATGCCTTAACATTTTCAGTATAAGGTTAGAATAGGAGGTTGCTATATAAACCTACAATTCAGCATTTTCTAGAACAATGCGTTTAAAATTTTTGAAAGAAAATTACAAGAGGTTACCACGGAAACCACTATCACACCATATTCTAGAAAAATTTCTTAAAATTTTCAACGTAATGATTATAATTAGGACCGTTCTATTATTAAGATTCTCATCTAATTTAATTTAGATACTGAAACAACGAAAATAGCAGCACATTCTTAATGAAAAAAATATCGAAAGTATAAATATATTATTAGGGAAGGATGGTGTAAGTCTCGACGGAGTTGCAATCCCACGAACTCAACTTCATACCACTGCAAGGGTTAACTTTATTCACACATCAAACTCGTACATTATTTTATCGTACGCAGAAAAAAATTATAAACATAAAAATAAAATTTCAAATAAAAGGGTCGTGGTTAATCTTTGATAGAGTCTGAATAGATTAATATACGTTTATGTTCTTAATTCGTAATTATATCATTTTTAACAATTACTTATTTTAATGTAGTACTTTTTAAAAAATTTATTAGTAAACGGCGGATATAAAAACAAAGGATAGTAATATTCATTTTTACTTACGCCAGAATCGAATTATATTTTTTATATGTAATATCCTATATATTATAATTTATTTCAATAGTTGAAATTATTCTGAATACGGTGATATAAAGTAAATAGGATTACAAATTTTTAAAAAATTAGTGGAATTTTCTAACGGTATTATTACGCATACAGGGTGTTAATTCGAAAACGTAGAGCGTGTTATACCTCTAGAAGCAAAATAGGTATTGAGGGAGAATCTTCATGACTCACAGATAACCTTCCCTATTCAACGCCCTATGTACTCCGACAAAAAAAAATTAAATGGTAAAACCCGCTTTGTGGTACCACATTGAAGAGGTCTTCAATAGTAGCAAACATTTTTTCTGCCTAATACTGGAAAAATATAAAATAAAACTCAAAAAGATTGTAATTCGAATTTCACAATATTAGTTTAAATGTTTGAAATGATTTCCATTATTCTCTAGGCAATAGTAAAATCTACTCTCAAATTCTCTTGGAATATGTTGGAAGGTTTGTTCCGGAATAGCTCGGAACTGCTTAACTATTCTTTATTGCAGTTGCACAATGGACTGAGTTTTGTAGATAACAGAATTTAAGTGAACCCAAAGAAAAAAAACCTAATGAAGTCAAAATCTGGAGATCTTGCGGGCCATTTAATTTTTCTGAAGCGGGTCGGGAGAAAATGCTTGCTACTATTAAATAGCATTTTGTAAGAGCTTTTCAAGTACGTGTCACAAAGTAGGCGTTAGCATTTGTAATTTACTTGTTGGGGCACTTACAGAGTAAGGGGTTGAACGGGGAAGGCTATCTTATGAGTCATGATAATTGCTCCTCCATGAAGTAGAAACGTTTTCTAGAAACATTGTATATCTAATTTAAGTCCCAAGATATAACACTTTTACTGTTTCTAATTAACGTTATCCTTCCCGGAATGCTAGGTACATATTTATCACTTTACTACTAGAATGATGAATGATGTAAATCAGTATCGGATGGATGTCATATCATAGTTAAATGTATTATGTATTATGATATACAGGGTTTTCCATTTAAAATAAGAGACTTAGCATACATACGTTCAGCGATACTATTGACGAAATATATGTTTGTCCCTTAATATATATTCTTCTTCTTCTTCTTCTTCTACCTTCGATATAGGCTTTTAGCGTGTTTCTGCCAAACCTCCCTTCCAGCGTTTCCGGAGACGACCTGGACTTCTTTTTCCTCTTGTCGCGTTGTCTCTAGCCCGTTTTACGATTCTCTCGTCTTACATCCTTGTTACATGGTTGTTACATTCTATTCTCCTTCTTTTTATCCAATCATTGACTTCTTGGATGTCGCATTGGTTTCTATTATCCGTACTTCTTACATGGTCTTTTTTCGTTTTACCTACAATCTTTCCCAGAGTTTCCATTTCTGTGGTCTCCATTAGTTGTCTTGTTATTGAGGTCGCTACCCTAGTTTTGGGACTCACACCTTGCTAGTACAGGAACCGGTAGTCCCAATTTATCCTAGCTGGATATGCACACTATTTCCGCTTGTCTTGCGGAAAATCCCTTCTCTATCATCTTTTCTACCCGACCTCCCTTGGCCAACCCTTGTTCTCTTCCGACCCTGCGCTTTTAGACCATTCGAGAGCAAGGAGTCTCTCCCTTTTTATCTATATGGGAATAAACCCTAAGAAAATTCATTCAGCCAGATGAGCAAACTACTGGATGTCTATTGTCTACACAATGCTCATAGAACCAGAACAGAATGAAAAGTTCATCAAAAAAGGGCATTCCCTTCACACCTCTAATAGAGGGAGCCCCATTGGATACGGGGGGGGGGGGGCGAGCAATTCTGTTTTTAGGAAAAAATATATATTTAGATAAGTTAAAATTGTATTTGATGTAATTTATGAGAAAGAAAGCTAATCATTCGGTTATAGCGAAATCTTTCGAAATACAACTATTTTCTTGTTATATCAGTTACACGTAATATCGGGGAAAGTTATTTGCAGTATCAAAACTATTAGTATAAATGCATTTTCTGGCTCTAAAATATATAACATGACGAAGGTTTAACTCTGTCGTAAAAAAACTGTCTACAGTTTATCTTAAATTCCTAGGAATAGGTTTGAAACGTTTATACCAAACCTTTCGTCACTACAATATTTTAAAGCCAAACGTTGTATTAATAGTATTAATTCTGAAAAAATACCATAAATGTAAGGTTTACTGAAAGTGCACTAATAAAACGTTTTGGGGTCAGCATGAGACAATGATTAATAGAAAAATTCCAAGCAGATCCTTTATATAAACTTCCCTACTTATCAGATGATTTTAGCTAAATTTTTGCTAGAAATAAGTATTTGTACTGTCACATAAACTAGAAATACTAAAATATTTAAATTTCTGTTCATTGTTTGATGAAAAAAGGATCGCTGTAAACGGAAATACAATATAGAAAATGTTACAAACCCAAATATCTACTTCGTTGTATCCGAAATGTCGTCTTAAACCAGTTAGACTGTAGTTAAATTGGGGTAGATTGATCCCGTGGACACACGGTATATATTACTTCTATTCTACCTATTATCTAGGAATGATATTATTTTGAATTATACAAAGGAGATAATTTTCCCATGCACGAATACTATTTATTCAGTACTTGTTGCACAAATACAAATTTCCTAGAAGTAATCACCTCAGGCGTATCATGAAGACATGCAGTTTCTCGCCAAACAGGATTTAGAAAACTTGCGTATATAATATCCATAAATAAACTGCATAGGTACAACAACCGCATGTATACCAGGTCAGTGATCGCAAATTGCACGATTGCACATGCACATCGGGCATTGTGGTAAATTCCAACGAAAATAACATTTCTGGTTGGAGTTTTTATTGAAAAAACTGCAACAATTCAGATGATAATATAAAAACTTAAAGAAATTACAAACAGCAATTGTGGTCTAAATTCCTAGTGTCTATATTGTATTGAACTATAACTAATACCTTAGTCAATAAAGGAGTAAATAGTGTTTACATGCAAACTACCCATTATACATTAGAAAGGAGTGTTAACTCAACGCAATCGTAAAGCAAGTACGTTTGTTGAACATTCATTGGCTTTTAGCCGTTCATTATAAGGAGAATTCTCTAGTTTACAGAAACGATAAAAATGTGCTCTTACTTTCAGTTGTTGCGCAAGCACTACTTACTTCATGGTGTTTTATCGGTAGATAGTTGTAATGTCATGCAGTTATATCACAGTCCGTAAGATGTTATTGACTTTAGAGACTAAATGAGTTTACTGTTCATCACCATCAAGAGAATTAGAGAAAAACCCTGACTTTAGAAAATGATAGAATTGTTTCAGGTTTACTGACAAAGCGACCTCGAGGTCACAGTGAAATGCGATCAATCGGCAGTGGGCTCGAACCCCGGCTGAGGCGACCGTATTTCACTTAATTATGCGAAAGCGGTGCCGAGGGAGTAGTATGAATGAATTGAAAAAAAGGTTTACTGCCAAATTGCAATAATTCTTTTAACTTCTCATCTGTTGTTATTTTCTACCTAGTAAAGTTCGTAAAAAAAAAATGTGTATTTTAGTAAGAGAACCATTTACTAAGCACTGCACCATGCAGAACATTTTTGATAAGTGATGCATGCGGAAAACATAACGCATGGGTTTACTAAAGTTATAGTTTATTACAACAGGTGATTCACGAGAGAGTGCCACCTCATCTTTTGAAAAATAGACAACCCAAAATACATATCACAAGGTACTGCGATATCAAAATTTGTATTAACGGTATGATGTTTGCTAGTTCATTATAAGCAAGTTTTAAATAAAATAAGTGTGAACGAAAACAACAAAGCCTTATTTATAAATAGTTAAGTATTTCAAATTTCGTAAAATGGTGGGTATAAGAGTTTATCAATCTGAAAGATTTTAGAAAGCCTTCCATTAGCTGTTTGGCACTCCTTCATGCCTCTCAACAATGGCAGAACAGTAACAGCAGTAATAAACTCCATTTTCAAGTCTACATATCAATAGCAATAGCATAAAAATCCAACGGGGGAAGATCAGGGTTGCGGGGAGGCCAGGGAAAAGCTAAACTTCTAACAATTCACTTATTTTTAAATCTTTCCGTTCTGCATATTTTAAGCCTTTGCTCTTGGAATATGGATGTCCAACTATTCCTCCCAGTTTGTTAGGGCTTGCTCTATATCTTTGTTATGTTGAAATTTGTGTCATAAATGCGTGTGTCGCCCTTGTTATATCCATACGCTTCACATGAGCTCTGCATCTTATTCTTTCGCGACCCCATCTTACAATATCTTGAACATATTTTCCTAATGGTATCATCCATTACACTGTCCCGTCGTGTTTTTTCTAAGATCATTCGCAGAATTTTCAATTCGAAATAGTTATTTTGTGACATTTGTTGTTCTGCACTTCTTTCGACGACATAAGTCATTACTGGTATAACTGATGTTTTACATACTCCAAGTGAGTTCCTGCATTGCACCAGATATTTGCGCTATCTTTATTATTTGACCTACTACCTGTTCACTTAAGCCTCCTCCGCTTGATATAATTCTACCTAAGTAGCTAAATTCCATTGTGTTCGATTAGTTCGTCGTTAACGAGTAACTTATTCCCAACTGGTTGTTTACTAGTATACTTAGTTTTCCGCGTGTTATCTTTCATATTATACTTGATAGCCACTGAATGGAATATGAGTAGCATTGTTATGTTCGTTTCAAATTTGCCGCTTTATATGAATTAATTCCGTAATTTGATTGCCGCTCCATAGAAATTTATAACATTATTTGAATTGCCGTTCGTATGTTGGATACAGTTTTGGTTACGTTGCGTCTTTGTAGGATTGAGCGTTGTTAAGTTTTGTTAGTATTTTCCTTTCAGAATTGTTCAAGGTTTTTCTTTGTAAGATACTTTTTTCGCCGTTCAGACGAGATTTCTAGGAATGCCTTTGTAAAACAGTGCTAGCATTCAGGAATTGTTTTTCGGCTTCCCCCGAAGGTCACACGTGTTAATTTTCTTTCTAGAACATTTCATCACATGTCGAAATTTGGTGAAATTTTTGTGGGGGAAGGGGCAGATTCCCGTTGCGTTTTTCAAGCAGTCAGCCTTAGACCTCTCCTGGCTCCGGACCTTCCCAAAACTACATCTTCAGGGGAGGGCCGTAAATATATCAAGTGCTGCAAGTGGCGGCTTTTGAGTTTTTTTTTAGAGGGGTATCCGTTATGTGTGTTCCGTCTCGCTGTTTTACCAAGGGGTACTAAACAGACCATCAGCTACTGCCGGATTTAAAAGGAAACACTGGATTCAACCCCGGTAAAGGCAATTCCGTGTGAATTGGCCGATCGTCGTTTGGCGGATTAATTTCGAAACCAGCTTCCGTCGCTCTGCGGTTACCATTGGTGCGCTGAACGCATCAAAGTTCCGGGCCCCTGGATGTTGACTTCCTGCAATCCAGGCTTCAGGGTCGTACCCATGGATTTTTATCATCATCTTGTGAACCAGTATTGTGCCAGCCGCTCCTATTTCCGTTCAAGGAAAAAGATCTGGTTTTTGTGATGTGTAAAAGAAACCGTTTTTGTTTCGCGTTATCTTGCAAACTTCAAATTTTGCTTTCATGTAACTGGAAACAGCGACCTTCAGTCGCCGTCTGTGGTGTTAGTTGTTAATTATAAAACTACCGAATTATATTCCGTTTTATTCTTGAACTTCAGCGTCCCTGGTGTACGTGCTGTAGGAAAGAACGTAAATCCCGTTGCACCAGTGGCGGCGAGTTTTTTCTGAACGTTCAAGAACATTAAAAATATGTAATCCAAACTTATAGCGTTATCACTTGTCATTTTCTTGTATTGTCATTTTTAACCGTTTAATTATATGTGTATTAAAAGTTTACTGCCTCTTAATGTGTCTGTTGTACTTGCTTGTGTAAGAATTTTGCAAGCTTTAAATATATATGAGGAGCACAATAAAGGTAGGTTCCATCCCCGTAAGCTGTTGGATTCTCGGCCTTCCACGAGGACCTACAATCGGCTGGATTTGGAAGGTGGCGCCCACTTATTTTGACTCGCCCTGTACACAATTAAAGATTTTCTCCCATAAGCGATTTTCACGAACTCCCCCTACTCCTCTGAGCTAAGCTGTAGGCCTTTTTCCATCTATCTGGTCACGGGCCGTCGAGAAAGCTCGTAACCCGTAACAGCATGTATTGCAGGTAAGCTCCCGATTGAGTTGTGAATTCTGTATTGTAGGCTTAATAGACTGTATCATCTTTGCTTGCTCGTATGCAGTGTCCAAGGTAGGTGTTTTTACCTCTTGATAAATTAATTCCATCACCAGATAAAATAAAAGGGGACCAAAGCTATCACCTTGTCTTATCCCGTTGGATATCGTAAACTTTTCTTTCAAATCTCTTTGTTTGTGATAAATTCTTTGATTCGCTCCATTATGCATCCGAGAAATTATATTTTCTCTTTGTATGTCTCTTAGATTCGTTAGTCGAATTCTATCGAAAGTAATTGTCGCATCTATGAACCTAATATGCTCTAGGGTGTTATATTCTTCTTATGTTTCTCTTATTTGACCCATTATGAATTCTGTAACCATCGTCGACCTATTGTGTCTAGAATCTTGCTGGTGGTCGCTCATTGGAAAGCGTTTTCCTAGTTAGGATTTAAACCAATGAGTTTATCATCCTTCATTCTGAAAACAATGTAAAAGCTAGTAGGAAATCACAAAGGAAAGGGGCATTCATAGAGAAACCTCTACATCAAAACCAACATGAGTACCTACCAGGCAAATCCTGTAAAACTGCTGTCCATAACCCGCTTAACAGGATAGAGTGCAGTCTCCAAAACAAGAAAATCGCTGTAGGGGCTTTTCTTGGCATACAGGGCGCCCTTGATAATACCTCCTTTGAAACAATTATTCAAGCGGTTAAGAGATATGGTATTGACGACACCTCATGCAGGTGGATAATAGATATGCTACAAAGCCGACAAGTTCAAGCCACATTGGCAAAAATGCGAAGGTGTCGGTAATTAGGGGTTGCTCACAAGGCGGCGTACCATCCTCCGTACTTTGGGATCTGGTTATAAACAGACTCCTCACAAACCTAAATAACGAAAGCTATTTTATTTTTGGTTATGTAGACGACATAGTCGTTCTCATATAGGGTAAGCACGGCAGTATAATTTCAGATATAACGCAAAATGTTTTGGATAAGTCGAGGTATGGTGTAACAAGCAAAACCTTTAGGTAAGCCCTGCAAAAAGTAGCATCTTACCATTTACTAGGCAGTGAAATTACGGAGGCATAAATCCTCCGAAACTCTTTGGGAAACTTTGTAAATTAAGGGGAAAGTCAAATGTTTGGTGGGATTTTAGATAGCAACTTAACTTGGAACTAACATTTGCAAAGAACCACCAACAAGGCAAAAAGAACCTGGATGATGGTAAAGAGAGACTTTTGAAATAATTGGGGATTAAAACCAAAAATGGTCTATTGGCTATACACAGCGGTGATAAGCCCCACAATAACGTATGCTTATCTAGTATAGCGGCCCAAAGTAAGTCAAAGACATATCATATACCAGCTTCTTAGTGTACAAAAACTGGTTTGTCTCTGTATAACTGGACCCTTCAGAAGCACACCGACAGCAGCACTAGAAGTTCTCTTGCAACTTCCTCCTCTAGTGATAATAATTAAGGGCGTCTGGCGCATGTGTATGGATAATGGAGAAGGACACAATATATATGGGAACACTTCAGAATAAGAAGTGTAATATCTGTCCCAAAGTTACACATTTGACAGACTACATGCTAACAAAATACTCCTTTTACAGACTCTTCGAAATAGGGATGAACCGCGAAGAATGCGAACAAGGAGAATCACCACACTTGCAAAAAAGCTTAGTATGCCATACATACGGTTCATGCACGAGCAACGGAACCGGAGTTGGAGTATATTGTAGCAAACCAAGATATAGTACGTTCATATTTCTGGGTCAAACTGCCAAAATATCATCCCTGACAGTAAGGTATCTTTCAAAGCACTAAATTCAATCAAGTCAGAACTTCTCTATAAGTGTCCTAAGACTGGAAAACTCTAACAAGGTGTCACGCCTTTAATCTTTACTATTTACAAAAATTGGTTGAATTACAAAAACAACCTCATCACTCCGCCACTGTTTAGGTAGACAATGACACATTGACAGATGCCAGATTGCCGGAAAACCAATCGAAGAAGGAGTAGGTTCAAAACAAATAATTAATAGACGCCACCGACTTATAATTTTCTAGCATCGTCCGAGGTGGTAAATGAGAAGTCGGACCCCAAGAAAAATAATCACCTACCTTTATATTATTTATATCTATCCTTTACGTAGACTTAAATCCAAATACTTCGTCGTAAAATAAAAGACAAGTTGCAACCAAATCTCTGTTTACTTCACAAACCAACAACCCATTCACAGTTCTAAATTTCGGTGCAAAAACAATGATCCCCCAATTTTTCGTTAATCTACCGGGATATAACGAAAATTAACTTGGCAACTCAAACAATTTTTAGGACCTGTATTGCGCTACACAACCATATGCTAGAAATTTTTAGCGCATCCCGTAACTTCGAAGGCCTTCGCGTCACGAATGTATGCGTGATCAACGATCAAAAACTATCGTCAAAGCGTGAACTCTTACAACGCAATATCAACCCACTATTGGAGTATCCTGTATATCTGCGTTACGTAAAATTGGAATATGGAATATTACAATATTATTTCATATTTACACATAACCCCAATTAAATCCCAATGACACAATTCGTTGACCCCATTCAATTAATAAATTAATTCTTAAATAAACATAACGAAATCGTGAACAACAAGACAAGGTTATAAAGTTTTTTAAAAATTCACTTCCCTTGATCAACTGCAATCAGCCCGTCCATACACCAAGCTCTCTATTGATAGGCCCAGGTTTCCACTTGGTTCGGGGAAAACCCTCACAAGGTTACTCGGCGAGGACAGCGTATCAATTTGCACAATACGTATAAATGAAGAGTTTTTCTACTGCGTCGTCTTAATTTCTGGAAGTCCCGTTGTACGACTTTTTTTCAGTTGATGGACTCTGGCATAACACCAAACCAAATCTTCTTTACCGGAGTAAATTCTATTTTGGAAAATAATTTCCTGGAGAATTGTTTCCCGTCAACTATGGGAAAAGCTCCTTCGTGAAGTGACTCTCAAAGCGGAAAACTAATTCCCAATCTACAAACGATTTCAATAAATAATTCACTATTCACAATAAACGTCCGGTAACGTTGACAATGTTTAACCCACTGACCTAATTACGGAAAACTGTCTTTTAGAATCTCCTACCCCCCTAAAATTTTAAACTCAAAACCGCGTAGCATCGTCTTGCCTGAACGAACTTCGAAATATTAAAATTCCTAAATATGTAAAACGGGTTGCCCTTTGTTAGGCGCGGGAAACGTTACAAAGGTACACTTTGTGTAGTTATCAGGCTTCAGGAAAAGAAAGAAATTAAAACTCAGATAAACTAGCAAAGCAAGAATCTGAAACAGGGCCTGAACCTGTAGTCAACCTAACTGAAAGGACACTGAGAAGAGCGGTTGAAGAATGTATCCTAACCAAACATTCGGAACACTGAAGACTATCACCTGGACAAAGATAACGTAAAGATATGAAGGGCATCCACTCCCTCAACATCACTAAAACAGCCTTACAACTTAGTAGAACTCAAACTGGAGTAGTAGCAGTTCTTCTAGCTGGGCACTGACACTTCAGAGACAAAATCTTTACAACAAAGGACTATATAACGAAGAACCCATATGCAGGTTATGTCGCAAGAAAAAGCAAACAGGTTTCCCCATAATATTCCAATGCAAAAACATAGTTGTCTGAAGATTCCAAATCTTTGACGGCACTAATCTCAACGAGATACAACCGTAAGTCAGTCTGATCACTAAACTACTAAAACTGCTAAAGGAGATGATCCACTTGACAGCTACTAGCTACAGAAGGAAATGCACAATAGGTTCAAGAGGTCCTAGTGTCAAAGGGCAAAACAGCCCTCCCCGTAGCAAATCAATTGGTCACACTGAATTATCGCTGCCGTTATTTCTTCATTGTTAACTTGTGCAAATGCAAATAAAATCGGCTCAGCCCTGTCGTAGTTCTCTCGTTGTTCCAAATGCATTTTACTCATCTCACTCACTTTGTTCTCTTCCTAAATATTACATGACCAACTGTTTTCTAGAGCCTTCCATACATCGCTCTTTTTGATCTTGTTAAAAGCTTTTTCAGAAGACATACCAAATTCTATTTGTTTTCACTATCTGGTAAAAGTATTCAATCCGTATGCTAAACTAGTAAATAGAATAATTTAATGCAATTAATAGAGCAATCGGACGGACGAGCAAACAGATGTGCATGAATAAATTCGACTTAGTAAACTGAAAGTTATGAACAAAAAATACGTGACTAGAAGACCATGACAAAGAACTAAGGAACTTCAACTTAAATAATAACTGAATCATCGTAAGGATATGGATTATCTGTATCTTATGATGACAATTAATAATATTTGCAGTTATAACAGTTTACTATTTCTGAATGTAGTGCGTTTTGTACATATTTGTTAAGAGACATCACAATACGGAGGTATTAAACTTATAATTAACCCATTATTGTTTTCTCAAGTGGATTTGTTGGTTCAATAGCAATGTACCACCGTGCCCGACTTAGCATAACAGTGTTTAGGTGGTGCATAGTCATTTCCAACATAAATCTGCCTCGTGGAGCGAACGGTGGGAATTTCGAATCATCCATGGCTACGTTGAAGGCATAATAAAAACCCTTAAATGTATAACATCTAGAACTAGTCGTCTAAATAACGTATGAGAATTTATTATCTTACCTTTTTCACCGGACAGTATACAAAATTAGTATTATAATGGATTGCTGAAGTGCCGAACGTATCGTATTTTAAATCATCGCAAGGAATGCCTGTATGGACCATTGGAAATTCGCGATACTCATTGCTTTGAAATTTGTAAGCTTTTGTTGTTAGCTATAATTAAAAATACGGAAATAACGATTTTGGTACGTAATGATTAAAAAATGTTACCGTAAAATTGTATCCTAAATCCTTCAGTAGATTTAAACTGGCGTTGACCCGCTTCTCGTATCGCGTGTAGTGGAATAACACTATTGTAAGATCTTTTCCATAGTCGGTGTTATAATAGTCTAGAGAAATTCTTTCTTGAATAAGTTTGTAATCGGTTTGTTCAAACTGAAAAATAATATAAATAACTTATATGATACCGTGGTAAAATTTATTAAACAGTTTGCATGATAATAAATTTAATAGAATATATGTGGTTTATATTTTCAGCGATGAAATAAATGCATGACAAATAATATTACCAGAAAGACAGGTATAGCACCGAGGATTAGTATAACTAGGCAGTGCTTCATTTTGGTATTCGCCAAACGATAGAATATATTATACGGATTACATATTCTACTTTAGGTAGCTTTTAAACATATAATTATTTTATCTGTAATTTAAATTATATGAAACATCAAAAACATTTACGTCATCTAATGTTTTTTTGATGATAATGTGAAATGAGGCGTGGAAAGTAGAATAACGCTGTAAACATTCTGTAATGTATTTTATTCTCATGGTTAGTTTCCATTTTTTACATTGCTGTTCCTGGCCAACGAATGGTCAACTGCGACGAATAAATCTTGAGCGATGGCCACAGTGCGTTTGTGTCTATCAGCCACCAGACCCTTGGCCACTAAAAGGATTGGATAAGGATGTCGGAGACGCAATGAATTAAAGAAAATTAGAAGAAAACTTCTAGGAATATAGGGATTTCTGAGACTTAGGATTGGAAGCACGACCTTACTACATGTAGAATTGGTTATATAGATGAAACATACATTTTAGGAATATTTCCATGAGGCTAATCAGTTTTTCTTCCTTAAACTATAGAATAAATACCTCTTCCTTTATTCTTCGTACCACTACAGTTCTTCTTCTTTTTCCTAATATGTTACAGCCCAATTATCCCAGCATATCTTTCAGGGCCCTCTCAGCATTTTTTTTATTATATTTAGAAATTTACCTTCTCATATTAGCGATAAATGACCAAATTATAGAACAAGTTATGAAGTTTACATACTTGGGAATCGAGATCTCTAGCTACGGTGGCATACACAAAGAAGTTCTAAAACAAAGCAATAAAGAGGCTGCGGTTTTAGGTTGTGTGAAGGATGTGAGCTGGAAAAACAAATATCTTAGTGTAGAAGGAATTGTAAAAATTTGTAAGACGAGCATACGACCTCTAATGACACATGCGACAGAAGCTAGAGCGGAAACAAGTAAAACCCAACGGCTGCTAGGAACGAATGAAAGGCGTATATTAAGAATGATAGCTGGAAAGACTAGTTAAAATCAATGTAATGCAGAAACCACATGGACAGAAATTATCAGGAACACCACCCAAATTGTGGTGAGATTGCTGGGCGTCATACTCACAAGAACAAGGCTAACGAAATTAACTGATCTAAGACCAGTCAATAAGAAGAAAAAGAAGAAGAAAACCTTCTCATATTCTTGATACGTGGTAGTTCCATTCACATCTTCTTCTTATCATCCACTCGCTTATTGCTTGAGTTAGACATTGTTGTCGAATTTCTTCACGATTTAATGTCTGCATATCAGTTGCCTCCAATTTTTGCTTGTTCTTTACCGTGCTCTACATAGTATCCGCGGCGGACGTCATTATTGTTAAATGAAGAAAGCTGTATTAAGAAATATTCATATAATATAATTGATAAAAATCGAAGCAAATCGATCAAAATAGTCAAAAAGAACGAGATATATAACAAAACATCCAAAACACGTGGAAAATTATTGGTACACTAAACTCCTTGTGGTGGGATAAGAACGTATCAGTAAAGAATAAGCAAAATGTAGAGAGGACTATGGTAAACACAATATTGAGCTATACATTCGTACTCTGCGCTGTTAAGAAACAGTAAATGAGGAGGGTAATAGCAATTGAAATAGACTATCTAGGAAGAAGTGCCAGATCACTCAGAACATATAGGATTACAAATGAAGAAATTAGAAACAGAATGGCAGCAGCTGAGACCGTTACAGAGACAATAGATATACATAGATTGATATGGTTTAGCCATTTGTTACTTGCAGATGATCATAGATGGCCAGAACGAGTTAGAAGGTCGTGATGGAGAGAAGCTTTTAAGAAGACCAAGCATTTGAGCGTGTAGCATGAAGAACAGCAGTGAATTACAATTACCGTGATAATTTTATAAAGTCTATAATGCAATAGAACATATATATTATATATATATATATATATATATAGGGTCGTAGTTTTGACTTAAATGACTTTCAAACATTTTGGGCACCTAAATTAATTTAAATATTTCCCCTTATGTCCAACTCATTCGTTTTCATTTCTGAAGTCGGAATATGGTATGCACGAAGGATTTTAAGGTAACCTTCATTCTATAGGAGAATAACCATATGCAAACTTGTTCACGTAATTTTGATATATCTGCGCGCCATCTTCAACAGTTATCAAAACTATTGATCCAACCCTCTGAAAGTTTCAGAAATATTTAGGTGAAGTATCAGGAAAATTTGGCTGCATCAAAACTGGTTTGATTTTTGAATTTGACCAATTTATCCTGTGTCTTGAATTGAATCTAATATAACGGAAACCGAGTTTAGTTAAGTTAAAATTAGCCCCGTCAAAACCAAGGGTATCTGAGTTATATCAAGAAGATAATCTTTCCTCAATTACTTCATGTGGAGTAGAAAAGTTAATATATTCTCAAAATGTTAGTTTATTGTTACATCTACAATACGTTTTAATGCTTTTGGTTCATAGTCTCCTACAATTTTAGGTATTTTCTAATCTACCATAGTAATGGTATGTTTATTTTATCGTTCAGTCTACATTGATCCCTATACGAATTTGTTTACGACGTTGCTCATTTACTGTATAAATCTTGAAGCAGCGATTATGATTTCTGATGGCCCAGTGCGAACTTGGGGAATTTTCTTGCTTCTTTTTCAAGGATTCGTTTGATAATCAAAGGTAGGACATAAATTAAGCTATGTTTTCTAAAGATAATCTTCTTATTTGTGTACATGCGAGAATTTGTGCAGTATGTAATGAATTTGCTAAGTTATGGCTGACTTTTGCTTAGGGTTAGGATTACAGAAGTTGATGTAGGTAGGAGGAATACGGAATTAATGGTCAGGCAGGTATACAGGAAATCAGTTTTTAAGAGTAACGGGTACTGTGGTTAATTCTGTAACAACTTTTTATGATAATATACACACGTAGTACACTAGACACATAATCTATATAAAACAAAATGAATAGCCAGCTAGATTTTCAGATCAGACTCATTGATTTACTTTTTGTAGTGTCAAGACAAAAGTAGAGTTTATTCGGGTAACCTGGTAACGTAGATTCTTTGAAGAAACAAATAATCAAAATGCCAGAAATACCATCCTATGTTATTATTAATTACGTTGAAGAATATTTTTTCCTTGTGTTTCGCTGATAATAGTAAACAATACTATTTACTGCTTTCCAACCATTTATTATGAGAGAATACATGCCAAGACGCTACTATCACACACATCTACCATAACGATTGTTAATTATTAAATTATAAATATGTACTTATCACATTGTAACCGTTTCTATTTCGTTGCTATTTGCACTGTTTCTGAGCATGTCATGGTTTTCCAACTTTATCCTTTCCTCTGGTTTCGATTCAAATTGCTTTACCATTCTGTTTTCTCACTTCTATACATTGCATAGTTATCTTGATTGTCTTTCTTGGCTTTCTTCCACTGCCTTGACGTATAGTTGTTCTTCGTATGATGTGTTCTTAATCCAGTTCTGCTTTGTTTTCCTTTTGTATTTATTCATAGCTTTGTTTCTGTTTCCGCGAATCTACTATTCTGTTTATCTGTGAGCTTCCAATATTCGGTGTCATAAACCTTGAGCTGCCTATACCACATTATTCACTACCTCTAGTTTCGTTTATTCGAGTACTTCCGTTTTTTTCCAGGAAGCTGTTTGTCACTACGGTAAAAATTCTTCCTACAAATCGGGTTTCTTCATGTTACTGCAGATGTATGTCCCGGGTATATATAATATAATATATGTACGTGTTCACTTGCTTTATTTGTTTTCTTTTTATTTCAATATTGTGCTTTTTTTCTTTTGCTGCTATTATCATTGCCTTTGTTTTCCTATGTTAACTTTCATGGTTGCTTTTGGAACTTCTTTGTTATGTAGATTCAGATTGTTTTATAGGATTCTCTTACTAATCTTCCTATTATCACATGTCGTTGGCATACAGAAGTTACGTACCATTTCCATTTTCCAAGTCCCTATTTTCCCTATTTTATATTTTGTGATCTTCTTTTTGCCTTCTTTAAGAATCTCATTCATAGTTGTAGTGAATAATATCGGGCTTAGCAAATAGCTCCGTCGTAGACATCTCATTCCAATTAATGACGTTGACTCCTGGTTTGTTATTTTCTCTAAATTTATTGTCTTGTTACATAGTAATTTGAGCAACCCTATCTCTGGTGTTCTTATAACTCTCCTTTCTGTAGTCTTTTTTCAGATGATATGCCAAATTATATTTGTTTTAACCAGCTGATAAAATTTACCATTTTATATCCTAAACCAATAAATGGTGTATATGATTGGAACGAATTTGGTAATCGGATGGACAAGCAAACCGATGTGGATGAATAAATTCCACTTATCAAATTTAAGGTTATAAACAAAAAAAGAATACTCTTAGAAGACAGTGTTAAAGGATTAAAGAACCCCAATTTAGATAATAACATCGTAACGATAAGGATTATCTGTATTTTGTAATATCAATTAACAGTCTTCACAGTTGTAACGGTTTACTATGTATACAAGTAGTGTTATAAAAATTTTATTAGAGGAGGATATCAAAATATCTGCAGAATTTATTTTAAAAATACTCCACTAAACATATAATTAACCCATTATTGTTTTCTCAAGTGGATTTGTTGGTTCAATAGCGATGTACCATTTCACTCGACTTAGCAGTATAGTGTTTTGGTGATACATTATCCCTTCCAACATAAATCGACCTCGTGGAGCGAACGGTGGAAATTTAGAATCATCCATAACTACATTGAAGGCATAGTAATAACCCTGAAATGCAAAATATTCAGAACTAGTTGTGTAGCTAGAACTTAATATTTTTACCTTTTTTACCGGACAGTTTACAAAATTAGTATTGTAGTGGATTGCTGAAGTGCCGAATTTATCGTATTTGAGGTCCTCACAAGGAATGCCGGTATAGACCATTGGAAATTCGCGATACTCATTGCTTTGGAATTTGTAAGCCTTTGCGATAAACTATAATTACAGCTATGGAAAAAACGGTTTTGGTACGTAATGATTAAAGAATGTTACCGTAAAATTGTATCCCAAATCCTTTAGTAGAGTGCCGCTGGCATTGACCCGTTTCTCGTGTCTGGTGTGATGGTATAACATCAGTGTAGGATCTTTTCCATAGTCGGTGTTATAATATTCCAGGACAAGTCTTTCTTGAATAAGTTTGTAATCGGTTTGTTCAAACTGAAAGAAAATATAAGTACTTTAGATGTGACCGTGTTAAAATGTATTACATAGCTTGGATGCTAATAAATTTATTAGAATATTTGTTCATGATATTTTCTAATATATGACAATTAATTTTACCAGAAAAACAGGTACAGCACCGAGGATTACTATAACTAGGTTGAGCTGCATGTTGATATTAAACAAACGACACAGTCCATTATATTGTTTACGTGAATTTATATTATACTAAAACATTGAAAACAGCTGTATCATCTGATGGGTTTCTGATGATAGTATGAAATGAGGCAAGGAAAGTTAAATATCGCTATAAACGTTTACTAGTGTGTCTTATTTTTATGATAATTCCAGGCCACCAAACGTCTTTACCAAAAAAAAAATATAAATATTCGACCAGTGCATACTCCTGGTAGTGACGTTTTCTACACATGCATGGACGTTTACTCGACAAATAACCAACACATTAGACTATGGAGGAGGCGAGGGTTAGTGTAACGCTGAGGGATAAGAAAACGAATGCTTGGATATGACACAAAACTTAGGTAACCGACACTATAGCTAAAATGGGATTTCGCGGGTCACATTATAAGACTAACCGAGAATACACGAAATACCAACGTTATACGATGGAGACATACAAAAGGAAGACCAAACACACGCTGCCATGACGACATAAAATAGGGTGGCAGTGTTAAGATGACTGGAAGCAGGATAAGACCGGAATATTTAGAAAACTAAGAAGGAAGGTAGCCTATGCTCAATAATGGGGGCAAGAAGGCTGCATAGAAACAATGAAGGAAGAAAGTTACCACCAGACTCTTCTTAAGTTTTCGTACCAAATTTGTTTTGTTTGTAATTGTTCTTTTACTTCTACTACTGGCTAGACTAGTATCCTGTGTATTTCAGCATATCATTCGGTGCACTCCCAATAATATTTTCCGGTTCCCCTGGTAACGAGTACCTTACTATTTTCACTTATCTATCTTCTCCCATTCTTCACAGATGGTTATTCCATTGGGTTCGTCTTCTTACCATCCACCCCCCTATTGTTGACATTCTTCACTGTTGTTGAATTTCTTCGCTTCTAGACTTTCCGTTATTCCTGCATCTCAGTTGTTTCCAAATTGCTTAGTTTTCACTGTACCCAAGTTGGTTTTCGGGGCGGAGATTATTATTGTCAAATGAAAATTATTCAAAGAGATATTTATGTTGTATGATATTTAAAAATTTGTTGCATAATGAAACACAGCAGACGTCGTTCAAACCATCAATGGCATATGCAACGGGTCGCGCTTCGAAAGACACGGAAATCCATCGGCCTTGATCGTCTTACGAACATCTTTGCAACTGTGAATCATTTTTGATAATAGCTTCTATAGCAGATCCAAGTAAATAACCTTTTCTAATTATTAGTATGACGTTAGGTGTTATTTAGGCGCCGCCGTTTTAGGGCCGCTGGTTTGGCGCGAAAACCTGATGAATGTGTCAATACGTAATTGTAAGAAGCAATTAATAATGGAATTAGGAAAATTCAAACCGACTATTGGCGAAACTGGTGATATGGTAATAGACGTATATTGTTCCCACGGAAAAATTTGTAACCTCCTCCAAAATTTCTTATCATATATCAAGTAATACAACAAATTTGGACAGTATACCTTGTTTTTCGAACTTGTACTTGAAAAATGCCATCTTTTCGATTTTGCACTGTTTGATTCACATTCTAACCATTTCTATTTCGTTGTTATTTCTAGCCTTCCTGTCCATGTCTTGTTTCGTCTAACAACTTTTTTCTATTCTTCTGGCCTTGCTTCAAATGTTAGATTCACCATTCTGTTTTCTCCCTTCTGTGTGTATGACATAGTCCTCATAATTTCCTTTCTTGGGCTGCTGCTTTTACTGCTTTCAGGTCCAATTGTGTTTTGCATGATGTGTTCCGAATCCTGTTTCATCAAATTTTTACTTCCATTTCTCTCCAGAATCTCATTTGTCTGGTCGTGAGTCTACTATTCTGTTTGTCTGTAATCGTCCAGAATTTGTTGCCATAAACTAGAGCCGGAATACTACTTTTTTCACAATCTCCACTTTTCTTTGTTACGATATTTTCGTTTTGTCCAGAAAACTGTTTTTATATATTTTGGGTTCTGATAGCACAATACAATGTATCAATACAACACACATAATTTATCATAATACAGCATTATGCCGTTTACCCAATTCTCTTCTCTTCTCTATATGGTGCCATATCTTCATTCAGTTCTCTTCGTTCTACATCTTATCTAATCTCTTCGTTCCACGAGCGTCTAGGTCTTCCCCACTTTTACTTACCTGCTAGAATCTACTAGAATATACGTCCCGGCGATCAATCTTCGGTCTTTTTCATTGGGTGTCCAAACCATCTCAAAGCTCCATGTTTTACTCTATCTAGTACTACTTCTGTAGCTTTAATTTGATTTCTAATTTCCTCGTTGGTGATCTGTTAAAGTCTTGATACTCTCGTACTGCGGCTTAGGTGTAGTCCATTTCTACAGTTAACTGTCCAGTTTTCAAGTCTATAGCAAGGTCCGATTCAACCATTAATCGACCAATACGTTTTTTTCGTTGTTTTTGAGATGTTTCAGGCGCACCATATGGAATTGAACAAGCTAACTATCTTTTTGCCTTCCTGTAAATGATGTTTAATTTGTCTTACTCCAAGTCCATTTTCATCCACTATAGCACCAAGATATTTAAATTCTTCTACTTTTTTAACTGTTAATTCTTCTTCTAGTTCTTCGTTAATTAACACTTCGAATCTTGCCTCGCTATTTACTCCTAGATACTCGGTCTTCTTCAATCTTAGATGTAGCCTCCATTTCCTAGGATAACCTATACTTCGGCGAAACTCAAAATAAAATTTCTTTGGTCGTTTATGACCACGTCCATATTCCATAGCTCCGTTTCTCGTTCATTACGACAACCTCCACAAACAGTTTAAATAGTAGAGGAGATAAACTGCATGTTTGCATTAACCCTTTCGAGGTATTAATTGGGTTTGATAGTTGTCTTCCCACTTTAATATGGGCGACATTCCCTTAATACAATTCTTGAATCATTGTTAATAGCTTTATATCAATGTTCAAGATTTTTAGAGCTTCCCAAAGTTTTTGTCGTGGTATTGTATTATAAGCCCTTTCTAGGCCAATGAATGCTAAATGTAGTTCTTCTTCTGCGGAAATTATTTTTTCCGCAAGCTATTGTAGGATAAATAAGTTGTCGACACATGATCGTCGCGAGATAAATCCACTTTGTTCTTCGCTGGTATTGTCTCCCCTAATATTATTAAATTTAGATTTGATTAGAATGTTAAACAGACGAATGAATAATTTGCAAATTAGTCATTGTTCTGCCTATGAAATATCTATAATAGACCAGACTTTCATAAAGTTTGTCAATTACAATTACGCAGTGCGTAGCAAACGCCGAGGACAACTGACGAAAACCTTGCATGACAATTCCCGTCCACGTCCATAACACTATTGAAACCATTGCTGGCACCAGCTGCATCGCGGTTAATTATTGACGCATCTTCGTAAAAGTTTCAACCTGCTGGGCAATGGACTAATGATTACTGTAGAGAATTAAACAAAGTTACTGAATTTTAGATACAAATATACAACCAGCTAGATAACTGAGGATTAAATTTCGGTAAAGATTGTAGAAAATTACCAAGTCTAGGTGAAAGTTGCAGAAGCAGCTGGAATACTGACAATATGGTTGTGGAAAATTGAAGAAGTGTACCGAACCTATACAAAAGTTACATAATCAGCTGGACAACTGACGAACGTCGGTTGTGAAAAATTGAAGAATGATACTACAGTGTAGCTAGAAGTTACAGAACCAACTAACCCCACTAAGAAGTCATGAAACCGAGACTCATTCAGGTCAAGAACCAAGAACCAGTACAAAAAGCAGAAGCGCAATAAAGATTGCGTGCTCTTCAGAATATCACACTTAATGTGTATCTTTTATTGCTGTTAACTTTCTTAACACGATTAGTTGAGCATTACAACAAACAGTAAATTTCAATATTTTATGCTTTTATTATATTAACCATGGATATTGCCTTATTTATCTTACATACAGCACTTATATTAAAGTAGCTTATAGATATCTTGATTACCCAACTATTACCTTTTCAAGCGGATTTGTTGGTTCAATAGCGATGTACAATTTTGAGCGACCAAGCAATATAGTTTGTTTGTAGTATAAAGAAATTTCTAACATGAAGCGGCCTCTTGGAGCAAACGGAGGAAACTGAGAGTCGTCATAATGTATGTTGACAGCATAGTAAACACCCTTAAAGGTAACAAAAATGAAAATTTCTTGTTTACAGTAATTATTACAGGGGTAATGAGTTCATGTTCAATAATTTCACCTTGTTTACGGGGCAGCCTACGAAGTTGGTATTATAATGAACCGCCGTCGACGTACCGAATTTGTTGAATTTGTAATCATCACATGCATTGCTTTTGTACAGCATTGGAAATTCACGATACTCATTGCTTTGAAATTTGAATGCCTGAATTGTTTGCTAAAATTATAATAGACTCTATTACCCCGACTAGTTTTTCATGTTACGGTTCTGAACATTACAGTAAGATCGTTTCCCAAATCTCGCAAAACGAACGCGCTGGCATTAATTCGCTTCTCATACCTAGTATAATGGTATACGGTTATGTTCGGATATTTTAGATACTCAGTATTGTACCATTCCAGAGATATTCTTTCTTGGACAACTTTGTAATCATTTTGTTGAAACTGCAAGATACTTATATTAGTTCATGGTTCACTAGCTCATCATTACTGGTGAGTTTGGAAATACAAACTAATACAGATCATATAACATAGAATATGCTACCCAATTTAAATAAATTGCATTTACCATCAAAACGTGCACAAGAGCTTGAAACAGCATAAACATATGGAACTTCATTATTATACTAGATGGGATTGTAGACATGTTTTAATTATATAACCAAATAAAATAAAGAATTTCCTGTGATGTCAACATAAATAAAGATTTTTTATAACACATAATGAGATTGTGATGGTTTTGTGAACTGAAGCGCACAAGCCTTGATTATGTCGTCCCACCATTTTTGTGACGTAACTTGGATTTGTATTTCTCCTATTCATACACATTTTTGATCGGCATCAAAATAGAGAATGTGTGGTTAGGATAACATCAAAATTATAAATGTATAGACAATATTATTCTATATTTTTTTATAATTTTGTAAACTATGTAGATTAAAGTTAAAGAATCAACTAGTTGCCATGGAATAAATCAAATGCCTGGGAAACTTGTGTTTTGGTAGTAATAGAAGATGTTGTGTTTTTCCAGTTTGTTAGAGTCCTTAAAGATTTAGTCAACTGTACGAGACATTTGGGCGCCGCCGTTTTGGAGCCACTGTTTTGGCGGAAATACCTGATGAGTATGCCAGTACGTAATTGTAGAAAGCAATTATTGATCAAATTAAAAACATTCTACACAACTATTGGCCAAACTGGTGATATGGTAATAAACGTATATTGTGCCCACAGAAAAGTGCTTATCCAAAATTACGGGTAGTACAATAGATTTGGAGAGTAGACCATACTTTTCGACCTTATACTAGGAAAGTGCTGTGCTAAAAGAAGAGAATATGTAAATTGTAAAAAGTTACAAACTTGACATAACAATAGAAGGAATACAGGAACACATTCCAAAAATATAAACTAAAAAAGCCACTAGTAGGGTTGAAACCCATTATCAATAAAAAAAAACTAGTAACACAAATATATTGACAATTCGAAAAATCAATAAGTGAAGGTAAAATACCAAGAAACTGGCAGTGAGAGTCACAATTTGAAGCTTTTTGGAACCGCTTTTTGTCCTCTTTTCGATTTTACGCCATTTGATTCACTGTGACACAGTGGAGTTTTTTCTATTTCGCTTCTATTTCTGCCACTTCTGTCCATATTGTGCTTGGTCTTCCAATCTTATTTTTTCCTTCTGGTCTTGCTTCAAACGTTTGTTTCACCTTTCTGTTTTCCTCCTTGTGTATATATGACCCCATCTTAATTGCCTTTCATGCACTGTTTCTTCCACCGCTTCCATGTCCAAGTGTTTTTTGTATGATATGTCCCGAATCCTGTGTTATCGTTTTTCCTTCGATTTTCTCTCCAGAATCTTATTTCTATGTTTGTGAGCCTACTACTCTGTTTATCAGTTATAGTCTAGTCTTTGTTGCCATAAAGTATAGCCTGTGATACCACCATTTCCACAATCTCCACTTTCTTTTGTGATAGTACTTTCGTTCTTTCAGAGAAACGTTTCCCATTGTGTTAACCGTTCTTGCAACATCGTACATCTGTCCCTTAATCTTCGTTGTTCTTATATGGTCTTTTATCAATTTGCCACCAATTATTGAGTATGCTTCTCCCAGGTCTCTGGGTCTGCTTCTCTGGTTTCTTCCGTATATTTCTATCTAAGTAACTACCTCTAGTATTCTGTTCTTCCCTATTCTATAAACATACACTAATACTATATATTATCGCAAGCGCCATTTGCATTATCTCTATAATTGTGATATTAAATATTCTGTGTCTCGCCAATGTTAAATTATGAATCAAGTTATAAATATTTTGCGTATTTGTGTACAAACGTTATAACCTGCATGGTTTAAGTAAGCACAAACATTTTGCTGATGAATCTGTATATAATTTTCTTCTGGTAATTCACACGCATTTTCGTTTCTATATTTAGAATCAATAACTAAATTGACTTCTTGAGAGACTAAGAAGGAATACAATTCCAAAACCATTTAAGCATAGGTAGGTATAGAATGAAGTGTGTTACAACATTTAACAATTTCCACACTTGTAACGTTTTACTATCTCTAAAAATAGTGTGTTGTATGCACTTTAGTAGAGAATATCAGCAAAGCTGCAATATTTATTTTGAAAATACTCAAGAGGTATTTTAATATATAATTAACCCATCACTTTCTCAAGTGGATTTGTTGGGTCAACAGCAATGTACCATTGCAGTCGACTTAGCATAATAGTCCTTAGGTGGTACATAGTCATTTCCAACTCGGCCTCTTGGAGCGAACGGTGGAAATTTCAAATCGTCCATAGCTACGTTGTAGACATAATAAAAACCCTTAAATGCAAAACATCCAGAATGAGCCATGTGATAACGTTTACGAATGTATTGTCTTACTTTTTTCACAGGACAGTTTGCGAAATTGGTATTATCATGAATTCCTGAAGTGTCGAACATATCGTATTTTAAATCCTCACAAGGCATGCTGTTATAGACCACTGGAAATTCGGTTTTGTAAACTTTACCTTGCCGTTGAACAGAAAATTATTATATCGGTAATTTAAATTATATGAAAACATTAAAACATTTACAGTATTCAATGGTTTTATGCCGATAATGTGAAATGTGGCATGAAAAGCGGAATAACGCTGTAAACGGTCTGTGATATTTTTTTTCGTGGTTAATTGCCATTACTACTCTTGTTAATAATGCCAGGAAATGTTTTTTCCAAAAAGAATTAGACAGGAATGTCTACATCGTTACGATTACATATAAAGTACTAACTTTTTTAACATTTAAAAGGTACCTAACTCATCAACGCATCTGAAACGAAGAAATTAGAAAAATTACAAGATATAGAAAGAAAGCGTACGGGCAATCGCGAATTAATCCTGAGGCATGGCGACAGCGAGATTGAGACTAGCAGCCCCACGACTGCTGGTGACCACTGAGAAGATAGGATGAAAATGTCGAAGACGTAATGAAATGAGTAAAATTAGAAGAGAACCTCTAGGAATTTAGATATCTCTGAGACTACTACCTGTAAAATTTGTCATGTAGATGGAACATATATTCTAGGAGTCTTTCCATGAGGCCAATCAATCTTGCATTCTTAAACTATAGAATACATACATCTTTCCTTATTTTTCATACCATTTACTGACTACAATTTTTCTTTCTCATCTGTATATGTTTACAGCCAGTTTATTCCAGCGTACCCCTTAGGGTCTTCCCAATAATGTAAAATTATATTTACTAATTTACCTACGTATTCTAGATACGTGGTTGTTCCATTCACATCTTCTTCTTAGCACCCACTCGCCTATTCTTTGATTATCACATCAATCCTTACAACTTTTCGTAATGTCTGCATCTCAGTTGTCTCCAACGTTTGTTCAGTGGTCATTGCACCCGATCTAGCATCCGCGGCGAACGTTATTATTTATAAATCAAGAGAGCTATATTAAGAAATATTTATGTAATATGATCGTTAAAGCCGGTTGCATATTGGAACACTACGGACGCCGAACAAACTGTATTCGTAGTAATGTCTCTCCGCGTTGGTCAGTGGCATATATAAACTCATCGGTCCCGGTTGTCGTATGTACATCTTTCCAATCGTAATGAGCATAGTGGAACTTATCTTCTCCGTTCCTCGGGATATCTTAGCTTTATGTCTGGGGAACTGACTGTATCTGCTAATTGTAGGACATTCACATACACACAGAAGAAGAAGCAAATTGATGAAAAAGTCTAGGAGCACTAGGGTGTATAAAAAAGCATCCAAGACTGTGATAAATAAGATATTGTAGTATGGTTCCGGCATCATGGAAAGATGGTGTGCCGAGGAGAACCTCAGTGTAAATCCACAAAAACGGTATTGTTTCCATTCACTAGAAAAAGCATATTGGACGGTTTAAGAAGCCAAACCTTTTCAATGAACAACTGTAGGTTAGTCAGGAGGCTAAATATTTAGGTATTATCCTGGATGCAAAGCTAACCTTGAAATCACAAATCTGCAAAGTTGTAAACAAAAGCAAGATAACCCTTATGGCAACAAAGCGGGCAATGGGCAAAACCTGGGACTTAAACCAAGCATGGTACACTGGCTGTACCCCGCCGTGGTAAAACCTATGGTTATCTACGGATCGCTGGTGTGGTGGTCTAAAGTGGAACAACGACAAGCTATGATGGAGCTATCCAAACTCCAAAGACTTGATTGCTTGTGTATCACAGGTGCGATGAGAAGCACTCCAACAGCAGCCACGGAAACCCTATTAAGCCTGCCTCCTCTTGATATTATATTCAAGGCGCAGGCTAGGTTAGCGGCGTACATCCTGAAATGCAATCGAAACTGTGAAACCAGCACTATTTCTGGACAAACCAGGATAGAAAACATTATCACAAATTCATTACTATAAATGAGAAGTGACATGATTACAATCAGGTAAAACTACAATGACCCTTCAACATCCAGCTAGACTGGAACGAGGGGATAATTCAAAGCCGCGGTCAGACTACAAAGCTAATCTGGTATACAGATGGATCTAAAACTCACAACGGCACTGTTGCTTCCCAATTTAATGCTTATGCGGCTCTGGGGAAAAATGCTACAGTATTCCGCGCTATAGACACATGTCAACAGGAGAATATTAAAAGAAATTACAAAGGAAAAAATATTTCTGTCCCAACAGATAGCCAGGCTGCTATAAAAGCCCTAGCTAGATACGGATTAATTGAAGATTAGTGTGGGATTGTCTACAAAACCTAATAGATCTGGCAAACCATAACAGGGTAACCCTAGTGTGGGTGCCGGGACACAAGGGTATACAAGGCAATGAAAATGCTGATACACTTGCGAGGAAGGGATCAGAAACGCCTTTTACTGACCCTGAACCAGTACTTGGAATCACTAAAACCACAGTACGTGGGTGGTTGATTGGGCGGACAAACAACAGACACCAAAACCACTACAACTCCATGAGTAGATTGAGATATAGTAAAGCAATGCTAAGCAAACCATCCAAAAAACTGACGGATGATATGCTGCGATTAAGCAGACCCCAAATCGGGCTAGTGACGAGGCTAATAATCGGTCACTGCCACCTTCGAAAACACATGCATACAATGGACATCCAGAGGGAAGAACCTATTTCCAGACTTTGTATTGAGGAGTTTGTAAACAGCCTGTCATATCATCTTCGACTGTGAAGTTCTCGCCAGATGGAGATATACACTCCTGCGAGGAGCAAGTTATCGAGAATCCCTAACAAGAGAAAACCTAGTGAAGAGACTAGTAAACCTAATAGAAACGGCAAAACACTTCACTGAATAGGCGACATGATGACTGATGAGCGACACAATAAGCCTTAAGGCTGCGGTGTTGTAGAATTCTAACAATATCTCGCCATTCACGCATATAAAAAAAAATGGATCGGAATCAGAAACTGAAGAGGAAAATGTTAATAACAATTGCAACAGACTCTCTACGAAGGAGTTTCAGAGTATCCAAAAGAAAAAGATTTACAAACCAGAAAATTAGAAACAGAAGTATAGCAACTGCGACTATAATATATTAATAGTAATAATGACGGCAGATGGCCACAACACTGCATGGTCGCTACCACGAAGGGGTATAAGAAGGTTTTACCACGAAAATCATGGAATGAAGGATTTAGAAAGTCAGTCATGAAGATAGACCTTCAAGAAGAGCAAACATATAAGCTTTAGGCATGGACGATGGGAGTGGTAGTATTAAAATTATTGATTCCAACTTTTTTAAAGTTTGACCACTATCTGAGTGAAGTATCAGGAAGCTGCTTGAAGCTGCATCCAAACTGGTTTAGATTTTGCTAAATGACCAATGCGAGTTGTGTCTGAATTTGAATCTTATATAACGGGAACGAACTTCAGATGAATTAAAATTAGCTTTATCAAAACAAGAAATATTTTATTTATAAATGGAAATCCGCTGTGTTGAACAAATCCACAGAATAGACAACCACAGAGAGATCAAAAAGATATTTTACCTCATGCTGAGGTAGATTAAAAGTTTAAAATCCAAAATGCGAACTTGTAGATCCTATTATTTTTACATCTATTACACGTCGTAATACTTTTCGTTCATAATTAGTTACATTGTTACGTTCTTGCCAATCGATTAAACCAAAAATTGGACCAGATTTACATGGATGGTAATTCTTATAGAAAATTCTAGGTTAATTTTATTATTTATTTATTTTAACAGGGTCAGGGGTTGCAATATTTATTTAAATTTTCGGATATTTACAGTACAAACCGTGAGGCGGTGATTATGATGGTCAAGAGCCAACCCCGGGGAGTTTTCTTGCTTCTTTCTGGAGTATTCATTTATCAGTCAAGGGTTGAAATTAACTTACACTAGGATACAGGCATCTTTTGTAAAGATAATCCCATTTGCATGGAAAGCTACACTCGCCCGGTACATATAATAATTTGTGCGCTATGTAACAGATTTTTTTGTGTGTGCCTCTCATTTATCTAGGATTTAGGGCAACGAAAGTTGATACTAGTGGATGGGATATGATACTAATATACAGATAGATATACACAAATCAACTGTTAAGAGTAATTTACTGATACTGTGGTTAATTTAAACTTTTTGCTTTTTACCATAGCATGCAAATGCAGTGCATTAGGCAGTTAATGTACATCGAACGAAAGTTGTAGCCAGCTAGGTCTTCAGATTTGATGCGCGCATTATTATGAAGAGTTTTGATCGTTTTGAAGGTTTCTTCTTTCTTCCACTATGATTTGTCATATTCAGGAAGCTCATTTTTATCACAACAATATCAAAGCATAATTTCATTAATATACGTTATTAAATAAAATGCTGTAGTTAATCGAATTAACATCAATAAGAAACTTAACTTGAAAACCAATATTTTAGATAGACATTCGGGTTTGTTGATTAACAAATATGAACTGAAATTACTTTTGTCTAATTTTGTTTGCGTTCTATTATACAATCGATCTAAATTAGTATTTAATATTGGATAACTGTATTTCCAATTGAAAAAGTCGGCCCGCTTAATAACTTTAGGAAAAATAGCTACTTCGCAATACAAAAAATGATAATTGAGGCCCGATGTTATGTGTATCACTCTGTCTATCAGTCCAATCAGTGTGATTGCTATTGACAGCAAGTGGTGGTAAACATGCACTTTGCTTTTCTATTAAATTAAAATAATCAATAATGTTTGACCATAACCTGTTTACACATGTTTTTTTAACCCATTAGAAAGCAAAGTTAATCAATTTTAAAGAATGTTGCAACAAATATCCTTCAGAACCCCAAAGAACCTTCGCTGTGGAAGAACATTATGATTATGGTCATAATTAGGCTCGCCCTTCTTGCACTAACGATTGCATTGGGTGTTAATGTGTGTACATTAATTGAAAACACCAGCAACAATATAGAATCACAATCATGTGTGTTTCATGTAATTCAAGAATTGTTCCTAAGTGATGTCACACTCTGCTTTCTTTTTGAAAGTTCAGCAAGTGATTCTGTTCTTCTTCAAATTACTAATCCTCGAATTGTTGTAAATATTGAAGACTCAATCAGAATATCGTCCAATTTCCATTACCATTACGTTATATATACTAATAACCATACTACCTTGAATTTGACTCTAGGCAAGATTAAGGAAAGCTTACTTTGGCACAAAAGCGAATCACCACGAGGGAAGTTTTTAGTCATAGTTTCTTCAAGTTGCAATTTGAAACTTCTGTTTGAAGTTCTTTGGGGATACGATATAATAAACGTAATCCTTATAGGATGCAATGGGAATTCACTGCCACTAATATACACATCTAATCTATACGCAAATGGAAACAACTGTGGAAATGAAGCTAATGTTATCTTCGCCCAGGACTGCTATACGGCCTCTGCAATTACATTTAACGAAACCATTAAGGACCTAAGCGGTTGTTCAGTGAAAGTGCCTTATCCATTACCTCGGCTAATATTTAAACAGGCTTTATCGGAATCAATAACATATCAGGTACTGGCTTTTGTGGGAATAGTTTTAAATGCAGACTACATAGGTGGATTCACAAGTTCTGGAAATCACACAGCTGAACTCTACAACTGCAGTAAAGACATTATGTTAGCAACTGGACTAACAAGAGGTGAAGAATTGCTAGACAAGTACAACTTAAGCGAAATAGTATGCCGTGATAAACTCATCTGGGCTGTTCCCAAAGCTAATAAAATGTATGGTCTTCCTGTAATTGCTAGTATTTATAAAATACATGTTGGATAACACTTTGGCTCGGTTTCTTTATGGTAATTGTGGTCTGGTGGTTGATGGCAAAATATGCCAACGATCCAAGCAATTTTCGACAATTTTGGAGGAGTTTCTTAGCCGTTTCAGCAATTTCATTGGGCGGTACTGATAGTATTACTCCCAAAACCAAAGCAATAAAAATACTTTCATTATTTTATTCGATTTACTTCATGCAACTAGATACTTCGTTTAAGGCCAATTTAATCAGCGTCATCATAAGACCTCTTTATGAAGAAGGTATAAGTACACTGGAAAAACTTGCAAAATCTCGACTGTCTTTACTACATCCTACTCTCGCATATAGCAACAAATTATATCATAAACTTGAAAAACAGCTGATTTATACATCTGAAATCAACCAACTTGATAGTCTTAATAAAATTGTATTATACCGTAACTTTAGTGGTTTGATGTCAACCAGGACAATAAAGTTTACAAAAATGCTATCGGCAGTTGACGTAGTTGATGCTAAACTGCTTACTATGGATATTACATTTACCATTAGGAAGGGCCATTATATCATGCCTACTTTTAACAAACTCATCCAGAAGATGTACGAACACGGGTTTCACGAAGAAATTATGCGTGATGTTGAAAATTTCGCGAGTCATACATCAAAAGATTCGATCACCATACTTAGCGGGTATTGTTATGGTTTGGGGAATAGGATTGTTAGTTGCAAGTGCAGTATTCATAGCAAAGTTCATTTTTTAAATTTTAAGGTCAGTGTAACATTACTTCTATATTTGCGATTAGTAGAGTCATGTTTGAGATATGCATAAATGTAAAAAAAAGGAGATACTGAATGCCCTGAAATTTGTTCAGAGCTTGTTACAGAAACAGTTGGTCAATGGATGATTGGTAGCAGTAGATAATTGAAGATAGTTAATGAAGCTTAAGTAAAAGCTACAGAACGAACAAGACAACTGATAATTTATGGGTCTAGACAACTAAAGAAAGTTACCGAAGGCTAGGTAAAAGTTATAAAACAACCTGGACTTCCGGTGGTTGATGAATGTAGAAAAATGAAGAAAGTTATTGTAGCTTAGGTAGAAGGTAGAGAAATATCTAAACAGCTGGCGATTAGTAGAAATTTGGAGACAGTAAGCACAGCCTAGGTACAAGTTATAGAATCAGCTGAACAAGTGATGATTGATACCTGAAGAAAATTGCAGAAAGTAAATTGAAAACAGTTACTTAAGCAAGAGTGAAATTTATAGACGCAGTTGTAAAAAATTGAAGAGCAACTGACTATTGATGACAGTAGAGTATTGAAGAAAATTGCAGAAATTACGATAAAAGTTATGCAAACAACTAGACAACTGACCATTGATTACCGTAGAAAATTGAAAACAGTTGTCGAAGCTTAGGTAAAAGGTATGGTACCAGCAAGACAACTGACGACTGTTGGTTGTGGAAAATTGAAGAAAGTAACTACAGCGTAGGCAAAAGTTATAGAATGAACTAGACAATTGACGATTGATAGATGTAGAAAGTTGAAAAAGTTACCGAAGTCCAGGTTCCAGTTATACAAACTGGACAACTAACAAATGATGAATTTAGAAAATTGAAGAAAGTTACCGAAGTCTAGGTTAAAGTTACAAAACCAGCTGGACAAACGATGATTGATTAATTTAAAAAATTGAAGGAAGTTACTGAAGCGTATGTAGAAGGAACGGAAATATCTGGACAACTGACGATTGCTAGTAGTACAAATTTGGAGAAACAGACCACAGCCTAGGTACAAGTTATAGAATGAGCTGTACGACTGAGAGCTAAAGAAAAGTGAAGTAAATTGTAAGAAATTTCTTAAACTTAAGTGAAAGTTATAGAAGTAATTGTAGAAAATATGAAGAAAATTACCAAAGCCTAGATAAAAATTACAGAACCTGCTGGGCAACTCACGATTGCTGACTGTAGAAAATTGAAGAAAGTTACCGAAGTTTAGATAAAAGACATACAAACACATAGACAACTGACGATTGAGTACGAAAGAAAATTGAAAACAGTTACCGAAGCTTAGGTAAAAGTTACAGAACCAACAGGAAAACTGACAATTGTTACTAGTGGAAAATTGAAGAAAGGTACCATAGCCTCGGTAGAAATTATCAGCTAGACAATTGACGATACATAGCAGTAGAAATTTGGAAGAAGGTATTGAAGCTGGATAACTGACGAATGATAATGGAGAAAATCGAAGGAAGTTACTGTAGCTTAGGTAGAAGTTACAGAAATATGTGGATAGTTTGCTGACGATTGCTAGTTTCAGAAATTTGAAGAAAGTGGCTACAACGTAAGTACAAGTTATAGAATCATCTGGACATTTTTACAATTGATAGCAGAAGAAAAGTGAAGGAAGTAAACTGTAATAAGTTACTTCAGCTTGAGAGAAAGATACAGAAGCAGTTGTAGAAAATTGAAGAAAATTACCGAAACTCAGATAAAACTTACAGAACCTACTGGGTAATGGACGATTAGTGGCGGTAGAGAATTGAAAAAAAGTTACCGAAGTTTAGGTAAAAGATACACAAACACCTGGACAACTGACGACTGGTTACCGTAGGAAATTGAAAACAGTTACCGAAGCTTAGGTAAACTTTACCAACTGGACAACTGACAATTGTTGGTTGTGGTAAATTGAAGAAAATTACCACAGTCTAGGAAAAAGTTGCAGAACCTTCTGGGCAACTGACGATTGATGACTGTAGAAAATTGAAGAAAGTTACCAAAGTTTGGGTAAAACCTACATAAACACCTAGATAACTGACAATTGATTACCTAAGAAAATTGAAAACAGTTGCCGACGCTTAACTAAATGATACAGAAAAATGCAGGGCAAACTAACGACTGGTAATTGCAGAAAATTCAGAAAGTTAACGAATCTTATATAAAAGTTACAGAACCAGCTAGACAACTGACGATTGTTGGTTGTGAAAAATTTGAAGGAAGGTACCGAAGGCTAGGTAAAAGTTACAGAACCAGCTGACCCTACTAAGAAGTTATGAAAAGCAAGGCTCATTCGAATCGAGAAGCAAGAACCATTAGAAGAAGCAGAAGCGCAACAAAGATTGCCCCCTATTTAGAACATCAAACTTACTGTATATTTTCTTTGAGGCTTTCGCGGTTTCTTGAACTGTCAATATTACAATTTACTTCCAGGTTAGACAGTGTCGTCATTTAGGAACTACACCCAGCATTATCAGGTAAGGCCCGACCTGTGGCTTGTCTGCCTTTTCAAGCATTTGCTCCAGAAGTTTGAGCAATATTTGTTCGTAGAGCCTGCCTGCCCGAACAGGACCGTGTGTTTAGATTATTCAAACCTTGGGGCGGACAAGGATTTGATCTTGACATTGATATTGACATTGCAGCTTGCATCTTCAGCGTGAATAGAACACAGTGTTCTATTCACTCTGAAGATGCAAGCTGCAAAGTCTTGCGAAACGTTAGTCTGTATGGGTTCACAAACAGCTAACAGGCATAAGCCGATTAAGTATTATTGTCCCGACAAACAAAATACATCAAGATCAAATCCTTGTCCGCCCCAAGGTTTGAATAATCTAAGCACACGGCCCTGTTTAGGCAGGCAGGGCCTACGAACACATATTGCTCAAACTTCTAGAGCAAATGCTTGAAAAGGCAGACAAGCTACAGCTAGGTCCTTACCTGATAGTGCTGGGGTAGTTCCCAAATGAAGACGCGGCCTAAGCCGAAAATAAATTGTAATATTTACTGTATATCTTTTATTGCGTTTAACTTTCCTAATTCTATTAGCTGAATAACACAACAAAAAAGTCAACTTCCTTTATTTTATGCTTTTATTAGATTTACCATGGCCGTTGCTTTATTCACCTTACAGACACCACTCGTGTTGCTGTAGCTTGTAGATCTCTTGATTATCCAACTATTACCTTTTCAAGTGGGTTTGTTGGTTGAATTGCAATATACCAATTTACATGACCAAGCAGTATAGTGTTCTTGTAGTATACGTTCATTTCTAACATGAAGCGGCCTCTTGGGGCAAATGGAGGAAACTGAGAGTCATCGTAGCGTACGTTGACCGCATAGTAAGCACCCTTAAATGTAACAGAAGGAAATATTTTAACCTTTCAATAGTTAAAGTGTGTGAGTTAGCTTTCAATAATTTCACCTTTTTTATTGGGCATCCTACGAAATTACTACTATAATTAACCGCTGTCGACGTGCCGAAATTGTTGAGTTTGTAATCATCACATGCATTGCTTTTGTACATCATTGGAAATTCACGATACTCATTGCTTTGAAATTTGAATGCCTGAATTGTTTGCTAAAATTATAATAGACTCTATTACCCCGACTAGTTTTTCATGTTACGGTTCTGAACATTACAGTAAGATCGTTTCCCAAATCTCGCAAAACGAACGCGCTGGCATTAATTCGCTTCTCATACCTAGTATAATGGTATATGGTTATGTTCAGGTATTTTAAATACTCAGTATTGTACCATTCGACGGATATTCTTTCCTGGATAAATTTGTAATCATTTTGTTGAAACTACAAGATACATGTGTTAGTTTACGGTTCATCAGCTTTTCAGCACTGGTGAATTTGAAAAACAAACGCATCCAGGTCGTACAACATAGGATATGGTTCTCTTTTTAAATATCTTGCATTTACCATGAAAACGTGCACAAGATCCTGAATCAGCATACATATATGGAACTTCATAATTACACTAGACTTGACTGTAGACATATTTTGATTATGTAACCTAACAAATTATAGAATTTCCTGTGATTCAAGATAAGTAAAGGTTTTTATAACACATAATGGAATTGTGATGGTTTTGTGAACTGAAGCGTACAAGTCTTGTTTACGTCGTCCTACCGCTTCTGTGAATTGGCTTGTAGTTATGTTTCACCTAAGTTTTTGATCAAAATAGCAAATGTGCGAATGCGATATCTGCATCAAAATTTTAAATATCATATTCCATCATCATCGTGATCCTCGTTTATACCGCTTGCACAGTGTCGAGGCGGTGGGGGCAAAGCTAAGCTAGTTTGTGCTATGCACAACAGGGCCCGACTCTGCGGGTTACCGTGTTGGTGCGAAACCGTGCTTGACTTGCCTGGTGTGTGTGGATGTTTTTGTGTATGATCTTCTTACTCCTCTAATGCGACCATAATACCTGGCGTGCCATTAATTATATAAATCAAAATACATAAACCCACAATGGCAAATGGAGACCGAGTCCCAGTACAGACCACCCAGAGAATTAGAAAGATTTCCGACCCCTGGAGTGATTCAACCCGGGAAGCCTTTGGACTATTCCGTCTAACCACTGAGCTACCACAGCCCTCAAATAACATTCCCTCTTTTCCTTATATTTTAAACTACTAGAGATTGGTGTTTAAGATTTTGAATTAAGTGGTTGTCATTGAATAAACGGAATATCAAGGAAACTTGTGTTTTAGTATTAATACAGTATGTGTTTTTCCAGTTTGATATTGTCTTCAACCAATTTGGGTAACCCATGAGTTGGACATCTTTATTTTGTAATAAATTACTATTTTGGATAATTAGATTCTATGGCAGATCAAAATAAACCACTTTTTCTGATTACTAGTATGACGGTACGTGACATTTGGGCGCCGCCGTTTTGGTGCCAGGACATTGGGGTGTCCAATTATCGGTTAGGAATCAACCCCAATATAGTACATTTAAATAGATTTGTTTTCAGAAATTGTTAGAGTTAGTGCAAAGTTCTTCAAATATCCGGAAGTTCTAGTAAAGAAAAACAATTTTTATTTTCATTTCTCGGTCATATTTCTTCCACTTTTCACAGTCAATTGTACAGTTTTCTAGAATAAAAGTTAGAGTTAGACTGTAAGCTTTCTAAAACAGTTGGTCAAAGTCAGACAAGAAATAAAAAAGGTATATACATTTTAGTGAATTGGTCTACAAAAACTGGGAAGCCACATATATCCGCAATGGCGTCGAATTTGAAAAACAATTGCTAGGTGATTTAGGGCTTCAATAACGTCAGCTACACGTATATACAGTTTTTCGCAGACGTTTAGAGTCACCCTGTAGAAAGAACTTTTTATATTTTTGTAGATTATTACGTATTTTTAAGTCCACTTTCGGTTGTAATACAACGGCAACTTACTTACCCACTATCTCCTATAGTAAAAATTTGCCCGTCAGCTATTAAATGGTGTAGGTCACCGGTGACCTGTTAAGCCTATTCGTTTAGTAAGACTGTAGGTCACCGGTGACCTTCAGTCTTACAACCCGAGGTCACCGGTGACCTACATAATAAATGTTTTATACAGCTCGAATATCCCCGAGAATGTGATGTCCTTGGGCCCTTTTTGGGTTTCCAACCTAAACAAAAAATAGCTCCAACATCATCTGCACTTTATATAGAGAATTGTATAAAGCAAATATTACTTCTTCTACTGTATGTACTTTATAAATACGGGGATTAGATATTAGTCCGCTGATTATTTCTACCATTTATAGTATACATCGTTATATAACATTTGTATTTATGATTTATGTAGAAGATAATTGTGCCATATTTCAAACAACAGTTAAATGTAAATGAGTAATGTAATTGTACTGGCTATATTAATTGTTCAACTTTCCAGTTTTAGTACTAGCACATCAAAGCACAACGTGCCATACCAAAAAACATTTGTAGGATTTTGTTGACATTAATGAAAAACACATATGTGACTTGTAACGGTATCTAACAGAAGTTTCTTTTCAGTTACATCAGAAATGTCCGAAGGCGTCTGTGAAACAAATCCTCCTAATAGGCTCGCAGGTGATGGCGGTTTTAAAGGAAAAACTCTTCTGCTGAGCGGTGGAACCGGCTTTTTAGGAAAAGTGCTTATGGAGAAGCTGCTCAGGACATGCCCCTCGGTGAAGAAAATTTACGTTATCGTTAGATCCAAAAAGGGAAAAAATCCACAAGATAGGATGAAGAATATTTTTGCTAGTCCTGTAAGTACAGGTCCTTATAAAAACATACTTGCTTGTCAGTAAAGTGTATCGAAAATAGTCAACTGGATTGGGTATGAACGAGATAAGTATAAATATCGTTCATACAACAACGCTTTGCCATGTTTGGTAATGCGATTTGCATAATCCTACATTTCTGTACAAACATCCAAAAAGAAGCGATTCTATTATTGCTTCCAAGTATGGCCATAAGCTAACAGTTGAGCAACAAAAGAATTGAAATCTAGGAAATAACCTCATTATTGATTTCCCTAATACTGCAGCCGTACAAACTTGTCTGATGTACAGGATTTAGTTTTGATTGATGATGATTTAGTTTACTTGAATGATTTAATTAAACCCATTTGGCTTGGATCCTTAAAAACCCAGATTATCTGTCTGCTTGGTAGATCACCTTTTAAATAGCCTGTTTGGATGTATTTTCAGTGTATTGTAGTGTTTTGCATTATAACGGGGGGTTAACCTCTGTCGGAATACATGTACAATTTGGCCGGTGTTACCTTATATTACTTTGAATTGCATTGATTGATTGGTTACGGGGAGGGTTGGTTTGTCCTTTGACACCGCGGTCTTGGGCCTATTGTGCGTCTTCTTCTCTCGCTAGTCGTTGTGAAGTAGATGCGCGTAAAATTTGCTGATCAGACTGGCTGGTGATTGTATCTGGTTGGGATTAGTGCCCTCAAAGATTTGGAGTCTTCTGCAAGCTAAGCCTTCGGATTCGAATACTATATGGGAGACTGTGTCTTCTTCCTCGCTACATAGCCTACATATAGATCTTGGATATCTAAGTGCTACGTTCAAGAGATGTTATCAAACGTACCAGTGTCCCGTTAGGACTCCTGTCACTACTCCAAAGTGAGTCCTACTAAGTTGAAGGACTGTTTTGGTGACCTTGGGGGAGTGGTTACCCTTCACAGCTTTACTTTGTCGAGGGGGGAGTCTTCTGTGTTGCGATTTTTGGTTAAAATCTATTGTTTAACTGCTCCTTTCGTTGCCCTTTTAATTAGCTCGACAGCAGGTTCAGGCACTGTGAACGGTGTTTCAGGTCTTTGCTTTGCTAGTTTATCCCCGTTTTCATTACCTTCTATGCACCTGTGGCCTGGCATCCATACTAGTTTTACCTTGTTATAGTTTTCCAATGTTAAAAAACTACAAAATCCGTTCCAGACACGTTCTGCCTTGACTGTCAGAGATAATAATAAATTCTTATATTCTTTTCTATTGAAGCTGAAATTGCATAGGGTTTTGCTAGGAGAGTTGATGTAGTTTGACCCAGATATATGAAGGTACTATACGTTGGTTTCTTACCGTTTACTCCAGATACGGGTCCGTTGCTTGTGCGTGAACCGGCTGTATACCATACTAAGTTTTTCTGCAAGTCTGGTGGTTCCCTTTGGTCCCATTCTTCACGGCTTATCCGTACTTCGAAGGGTTTGTGGAAAGTGTATTCGGTTAGCATGTAGTTCGTCCTCATGTCTACCTGTGATACTGCAGTTATTATTGTGGAGTGTCTCCATGTACGTTGGGTGCTTCTTCAATTACAATTCCCGTACAGTTAAGGTGATATGGTCCCATGCGTGCTTCACCTTTGATCAATATTTTTAGAGGAGGAAGTTGTAAAAAACCTTCTAGTGCTGCTCTCAGCACTAAATGTAAATGTAGATAAGGTTACCTGTTTTAATGTTTCAAAAGTAGAATTATTTGGGCTACTTTCCGTAGCGCGGTGATATACCCCAATATTAAAGCTGTAGTGAATAGTTATTTTGTATTAAGATCGTCCTATTTGGTCAGACGTTTCCAAGTCTTGTTCTTTTTTAAATTTTTTGCTTGCCAACCCTTCCTGCAGTGTGGTTGTAATACTGCTTGTACGTAATTTCTAAACATGATTGACTTTCCTTTATGCGTTTTAGTTCCTCTACCATTTTTCAGTCTTCTTGATTTGTATTGCTATGGTTGTTTATCATCAGCTTTCACAGCTAGTATTCTGCGGATTCTGTTGCTGTTAACTGTTGTAAGTATTTTGGTATGGCGCTTTTTGTTAATTTTTAACTGTAGTATATCATTATTCTATTTGGCTTTGTAATGTCAATAATATATTACTTGTTTCGGCAGCTCAATGTTTGTCAGTATAGATTTCTACATTTTCTCTGTAATCTTTCGATTTATCTGCTATTTTATTGTCGGGTGTTCTTCTATACTGCTTCTTGTATTTGATAATTTAGCTGTTTAACTGGTGCCTTTAGACCTGTTGTTGTGCTAAGTTATATATATATATATATATATATAACACGTTCCTATAATCGTAATCCAGATTGTCTCTTCGCCACATGGATTTTGATTATATCCGGTACCTTTCTGTCATGAGTAAACCAAGAATTTAGTTGTCCGTTGCTAACTATACAGAGTTGCTTACTTACATAGCTGAATAGAAATACTATCTTTTTGGAGAACGATTAGGATCTTGTAATCCACTATAGATTATAACCACCGCCGATGTATGTATTGTTTTTATAATGAACACTGTTCCTCGATCAGGCTGTAACGGGAATAGCTAAAACTAGTTATATCTTTGTTATCGCTAATTAAAAAATACTTTCAGGGAAAAGAATACTTAGAGATTATCAGTATTCGTAACTTCTATTATACATGGTTTACCATTTTCAGCTTTTCGATCTATTGAAGAAAACTCACGGAGAAGAAATCCTTAACAAAGTTGTGGCCATTGACGGTGATATTTCAGAGTTGGGATTGGGGATATCTCAGGAAAATCGCCGAATGTTAGCAAAGGAAGTGGAAATGATTTACCATATGGCTGCCACAATTCGCTTCGATGATCCTTTGAAGAAAGCAGTTCTTCTTAATACCAGAGGAACAAAGATGATGCTAGAACTGGCTAAAGAATGCAAGAAATTAATGGTAATATCTATGACTTTGAACCAGTTTATATTATTCATTCTTAACATAACTTGATAAAATTCAGATACATTGCAGCAATTTTCATAATTTTAGGTGTATGTTCATGTCTCTACTGCTTATTGTCATTTGGAAGAAAGGGTTTTGTTTGAAAAAACGTATCCTCCTCCAGCAGATCCCGATAATGTTATAAAAGTTGTTGAATCACTGGAGGAAGAAGTTGTGAATGCAATGGCTGATAAGTAAGTAGGAAGGTTTAAAGTTTTTAGTTTCAAACATGATAAGTGGATTAACCACTTTGTATAAATGGGACAATTCCAGTTGCAGCTAATCAGATGAATATTTTAAATATCTGGTCAAGTTTTCAGAACAGAATTTATACTCCCTATTTGCTTATTTAAAGTTTTTATTTATAAGAACTACATAATATAATTACAGAATTATGGGCACCTTTCCAAATAGCTACGCATTTACAAAAGCTTTAGGAGAAGGTCTCGTTAATGAACAGCTAGATAAGCTCCCAATTATAATAGTTCGTCCGTCGGTGGGTAAGTAAGTTCACTATTTTGTGATGAATGGTAGTTGAAATTCTAACTTTGGTTTAAGTTATTCCCGTTTGGCAAGACCCCATACCAGGTTGGACCGATAACATCAATGGACCTGCAGGGCTTTTAATAGCAGCTGGAAAGGGAGTGTTGAGGTCAATGTACTGTGATGCAAAGGGTTATGCTGATTATCTCCCAGTAGATGTCGCAGCTAATGCTATTTTGGTGACTACCTACGACTATCTGACCTACAAGTAAGTAGTTGTAATATTTACGGCTTGTTAATTTTGAGCCACATTTTTAAAGGCCGTATAATGTGTATTAGAGCTTAGCATGAAATAAATCTCAGATATAAAAAAAACCACCATCCGTCTCGTCAAACTTAAAACCAGAGACATTCATACTCGGAGACCCTTCGGGGGTTGACTAACCCAGAACAGGTTCTGCATTCTATCCGAACTGGGTTTATTATTTTACACACGGGTACAGGCCGGTTGCTTGTAGGCGACCGAGCGACAAATACCCTAAACAACGCCGGGCGGAAAGTCTTTTGGTTGATTAGCTAACTCTCAATTCTATTGGTTACCATCAGCAACTAGGATATTGTTGTATGAGAATAGACGACCTGACACCTGTATCTATAAAAAAACGGACTTTTTGATTGTCTATACCTACTGGAACGCAATAATGCTGCCATGTTATCAGCAGCTACAGGAAGTGAGGCTTGGCTATGTTCTCGGCGAACAACGATTTATATCGGTTAGTTAAACGTAACTATATATTTAGGGCATTGCTACCTTGGTCTTCAAGGCATAGGAGATGACTACCTTTACATATAGAGAGTTGTATTCCTTCATATTTTATATTTACTAGAAGGGAAGCACATATAATGAATACTGTTACCTCCACTCACAGCGAGCGTGGTACGACTATGTTCTCTGGCAAGGAATTGTGTATGTGGGAAATGTGAAAAATACAACCGCCACTTAGAACGATTGGAGAATGCCTACATTTATTTGCACAGAAAGTAAACTTCTATTAATTTATTTCTACTGAAAAGGTAGTATCTGCAGTTGATACTGCTATCTTCATTTACAGGAAGTAGGGAATGATAACCTATTGTTACAAAGAATGACATGATTTAGTGATCTGTACCCACGAAAAAGGAACCAGGTATCCTGAGTATCCGTCATCTATAAAAATTGTGTTTGTGGTGAACGTAAACGCCAGTGCCTTTACCAAAAGAGATTGGGGTATAGCTACCTGTGTCTGCAGAAGAAATAAGCTTTAGTTATTTATACCTTCTGAGAAGGAAGCACTCGTAGGTGGCCTTGCTAAGGAACATCAAATGCTGAATGCTGGTACCTTTATTCAGTAAAGAATGACAACGTTCGTCTATAAGGGAATGTGATTTTGCGAAACGTAAAAACTTCTATTTTCACCTAAGGCGATTAGGGAATGATTACATTTCTTTGCATAGAATGGAACATATTGGATATCCATACGTACTGATGGGGAAGCAGCTACCATTGGAACTTTACCTTCACTTGCAGGATACGACGACGACTATTTTCACCTACAGAGAATGATATTGTTCGGTTGTGTATTTCTACTGGAAGGCAAGCACATATACAAAATATTGCTACTGTTACTTATAAGGAGCGAGCTGTGACTATATAAATCAAAAGGAGATTGTGCCTGTGGGAACCATAAAATATGTTACCTTCATCTGGGAGGATTTGGAAATCCCTGTCTATTTGCAGATAATGTAAGAATTTTTATTCCTACTAAAAAGGAAGCTACCAACTTGGACCCTGCACGCTTTACCTACAGAGTCTGGAGTATCTACATTTACTAACTGGTAAATAAGATCTACGAAGAGTGAGAAATGACGATCCTTAGGTATAGAGTACTATGTGTTTTGGTTACTTATATTTAATGGATGGAAAGCACGCATTTCGTACACAACGGTTTTCCTTACATCAAGTGGGGAATGCGTATCTCAACTTGAAGAGTATAACGCCTTTTGGTTTTTATACCTGAACTGAAACTTATGCATCATTTTAGACAACCCTTCTTTCACCTACAAGTTTTAAATCTTAGCTTATTCTGTATGCAAGAAGGATTAACAGCTAACTTTACAAGCAGCGATCAACAGCTATAATTTATAGTGAGGAGACGAGCTATAGGTATAGCTTCAGAAATAAAATCCGTTCGACTGCTTTTACCTTCCCAAAAGGAGGGGTAAATGTAGAACGCTGCTATTTGCTTCAAAATCAGATGTAACTATTTTTACTTATAAGAGATGATGCTTTCTAGATACCTGTATCTGAGAAGTAATGGCATATTCTTGATACGATCTGCGGGGTTGTTTAACTAACTATACCTACCTGCTAATTTTAAAACACTTTAGCTACCGCTATAAGCTAGAAACGAATATTCCCTCAAAAAAATGCACTTAGAAGCTGTAAACAGGTTCTTGTAATCTTCTTCAGCAAGGTACCTAACCATTCCAAATGCCATTCAGTTTTTAACCGCTAGCTATCCAATTTTCCAAGTAGAATTTCTTTAACAAGCTCAAAACACCCCTGTAACTTCTTTCTTCCCTTTTGTTGATTGATAAACCGACCAGTCCAGTATACGATTGTCGTATAATATTTATGCGTTGTTACGAAGTAATCGCAGTCGTATTCCATTAATTAAGTTAGTTCCCTTTTACTTTATATGCAAAACTATATCAAAATTATATCAAAATTGCGATGTACGTTTTCAAAAATTTGGGAATTAAGAGAAAGGTCCCACAAGATTACTAAATACGAAAATAGCGCCAAAAAATGTACGACTGTTTTAAAACAGTTTAGTGCTATTATACAGTGTTCCTTAAATTGTTTTAGCCTCTTGTGGTTTCGATATTTACATTTGGTTATTTTCCTTAAGATGTTCTGTGGAGGGTTTTGGTTGAATATAATTGGACCTCAGCTCAATTTCCTCTAGTTGCTGTGTGAAATGTTTGGAACAAGTGCTACGCATGGTCCAGTTTATTAAAAAAACTACAATCGTGACAAACTACATGTGAGAATCGTTCCGCAGTTGACGATTTCGAGCTTGTTCTTTACTTTGCCGTTGTTGTGTGAAACGAATTTTATACAGACTGGCGATTCATATAACGATTAACGCTTTGAACATGACGCTGACTTAATTGTTAAAACTAACAAAATTTTGTGTTCTAGAAAGAGGCAGATCTACAATTTAACAAGCTCCTTCGAGTATAAAATAACTTGGGCCGATATCATTAATATGGGCAGACACATCGTCTGTACAAGGATGCCCTTCAATTGGGTAGTGTGGTATCCAGGGGGTTCCATGAAGTCATCAAGACTGCTTCACAACATCTGCGTGGTACTATTTCATTACATACCGGCTGTGATCTTGGATTCCCTCATAGTGCTCACAGGACACAAACCAGTGTAAATCATAAGTTACCATAAGGCTGTAAGTAAATTCTTATTTAATATTACACCATTTTGATAGATTGTGGAAGGTGCAACAAAGGATAACAAAAGGTTTCGACGTTTTTGAGTTCTACGCAAATAATCAGTGGGACTTTAATAACGAAGAGGCTTTGAAAGCAAGGGCAGGCATGAACGCTACAGAGAAGAAAATTTACAAGATCGATGGCGAAGGTTTGGACATAGAGAACTACTTCTATCACTGCATTCACGCAGTTAGATTATATATTCTGAACGAGAGTGATGCATCGCTCCCCACTGCTCGAAGACACATGAAAATGTAATCGTTTGGATTATTTTCAGAAAGACACCATGATTAATAAATTTATTTTGCAGAATGTGGGCTGTAGATAAAATTTGCAAGCTGCTCCTCTTATTTGGATTTGGTTACCTTTTACTTCAGTACTTTGTGTATCCTATTATGGAAGGAAGTATATAATATTCAAAACAATTACGTTATTACTTATAAAGTAATGAAACATATATAGTACTTTTATATTTCTCCATAGCCAGTTGTTTTATAGGTTAGAAGAATATTGTAACAAATGTACATACGGGGTAATTAATGTTGCAGTTTCTGCGCAATATTCCTTTTAAACAAAATTAATTCATTGTGTATTGGTCATCTAAATAAACATTACCATAGTATGATTGAATCATTTACTGTTACCAACAAATCCCTCTGACTTTCTTTATTTAACATGTTTGATTAAAGCGTATTCAAACAATTGATATTACTACCACATTAACGACGTATAAATTTATTTAAAAAAACAATATCAATAACAAGGTAAGACCGCGTCGTCGTAGAATTGATTAATGCCGACGTTTCGCTAACCATTTCATGTGGCATTATAAAAGCGCTTCGATCATGCTACCTGCACAAAAAACATTAACACTAGCCCCACAGAGGTAGCGACATGACAAAATGCTAAGTTTTTCTTAACAGACCGGGAACACCGGATTATTACGCACTACAACGTTTTGGTGTGTTCACCACGGCTAAGTTGTTACGGGCTTTTCGGCTTAGGTCGTAGGAGTAGAGGTGGTTCACTAGAAACGCTTACGGGAGAAAAATCGTACCTAGTTGTGTACAGAGTTGGTCAAAATTAGCGGTCGTCACCTTCCAAATCACAGCTGACTGCAGGATTCTTGTGGAAGGCCGAGAAGCCAGCAGCTTACGGGAATCCGATTCGCCTTTATTGTGCCTCCTCCTGTATATAAAGCTTACAACGTCGATGCACACAATAAAATGCAAGGCAATAAAAGATTTGGTAAATTGTATGACAAATATAATTCTACTGTTTGAAATTGGTAATGCACATAGTATAAGAAAAATATCCGAAACGGTAATAATTGTATTTAAACAGAGAGGGAAGGTAGAACGTTCAAACAAGATAAGCTCGCCCTCAGTGGCTTGCGCCATTTACTTTAATGAACAGATTTACGCAGCCAGTGACATTCGAATTTACAGAAATTAATTAACTTTAACCTAAACGAATAAATGAAATACTGAGCAACTGAAGGTTGCCTCACTTTTAATATTACAAGGAAATTAAGCTATTCTATTTCCTAGTCTTTAACGAAACACGGATAAACAGGGAAAAACAAACACTGTATAGTATATTGGCAAGTTTTACCTTAGTTTTCTCTTCGGTACGGAGTAAAGAGAAAGGCACAATTGGGGTGCTCCTAGGTTTTTCGGGAAACAGGAAAGATCGCAGGCACGCCCCTGAAGACTGGATTACGAGGGAGATACAAGCTATGGCCAGGACTTTCTTTGACTTTCTTACGTTACAAGTACGTCAAACAGTACAGATGGGAACTTTCAGGCTAAGCGGCAATCAAACTCAAAATCGTCTGCGAAACAAGTGTGAGTGAATCGAAAACAAAATTTTGGATAAACAGGGAAAAACAAACACTGTATAGTATATTGGCAAGTTTTACCTTAGTTTTCTCTTCGGTACGGAGTAAAGAGAAAGGCACAATTGGGGTGCTCCTAGGTTCTTCGGGAAACAGGAAAGATCGCAGGCACGCCCCTGAAGACTGGATTACGAGGGAGACACAAGCTATGGCCAGGACTTTCTTTGACTTTCTTACGTTACAAGTACGTCAAACAGTACAAATGGGAACTTTCAGGCTAAAGGGCAATCAAACTCAAAGTCGTCTGCGAAACAAGTGTGAGTGAATCGAAAACAAAATTTTGAAAAAGGCGCCAAGATCCATCCCCAGTCGTCGGGCAGCAATTCTTATGATCTACCTTAACGGATCCAACTAAGGGTAAACTCTTACCATGAAGAATAAAACTTAGAGGTTTCAACATACAAACAAGAACGCAATAAAACACCAAAGCGAATTGAATGCTGTAAATTAACCCTCTATATGTTTAAATGTATTATAATAGAAACTTCATGAACACCTATGTAATCTAAAATAACTGAACAGTAAATGTAATAATTAGGTTAAATCAAACTTTGCACACTCTGTATATAAACCGTCCTAAATACAAGCAGTTCAGTTACAATTTAATTGCACACTCTGTATATGAATGCCGCTACAATACTACGGTGAAGCCTAAGTTATCAAAAATTATGCATAAAGTAAATACTATCCTGTATGACAAATAGTGGGTAGTAATGGTAAACTATCTGACTCAACTTAATAAATGCCTAAAAATTCTGCGAAACCACAGTAAATATCAGTTGAGCTGCATAAAGCACCGATTAGATAATTAAGTGAGTAACCCAAAATTGTAAGACCATAATTTTTAACTGACTCAAAGTTAGTCAACAGATTAATTGGTAAATACAGAAAATACAAAATGATGAAGTAAATTACAATCTTATTTTGTATAATTTAGACAAAATAATTCGAGAGAACCCGAATTCAGGTAAACGTATCTAAAAGTCCACGTAGATCAATTAATAAAAACTGGAATTGTGGTAAACTGATATAAAAATCCACATAGATCAATTAATAAAAATTAATTTCCGAATACGAGTTTCCGAAAGCTGATGAAATGACGCAAGGCCTGGCGTTAAGTCAGCTCAACGCCTTAACGCGTAGAATGTAAAGGGTAGCGTCGAACCTAATCGTTTATCGCTATTAATCAATCGGCATAATTGTCGTATAATACAAAGAATTTTTCTCATCAACAGTTATGTTGCCAATTGTCTAAATTACAATGTTCTCGTGTCGTGGAAACCGACGCAGCCACAACTGATAGAGCGGGCTTAAAAATTGGCGTGACAGGTTTTTTTACAAATTTTGTGAAGCATGGAACAACACCGCACAAACTTAATTTAATATCAGTGTGCCGTTACATGAACAGGTGAAGATGAAGCTGAGTACACCTACGGAAGGTAAATGACCAGTCGCGAAGATTCAAAATGGTAGATATACCAAAAAGATAAACATACATTTCACACACAGTAGCATGAACGGAAATACCACATAATTGGTTTCATCGTTGGGTTTGGAACATGCCTAGCTGAATTAAACGAGCTCTGGAGCTCTCTCGCACAAAGATAGAGAACAAAGAAAATTGGGAAATCAAAACCTTTGTCGTTAGCTGGGCGGTTCCTGGAGCCTTTTGCACACGATTAAGGTGCCTATATAAGCTGCTGCGATCACCTGCCGATCGCAGCAGCTTATATAAGCACCTTTTGAAAATATATTCGGAAGTTCCCCAGAAGTTCGAACCTTCCCTTCGGTGGCTGATTGTCTCTAACTTCGTAAAACATGTAGAAACCGAAAACTACGAGTGAACTAGACAGCCTGGTTGATCGGAAAACGGTCCCACGAGACTCCACATAGCATGCGACGAGAAACGTGTCAATTTTCTGCTAAAATTTATTTTATTTATTCTGGGCTAGGCGCAATAAGAATTTAGAAAAACACCAAAATGATTTTCAGGGAACTAACTAAATTATCTTGTACCTACGTATAATTTAAACAAACCACAAAGCATGAAGATTCCATAATCATAAATCACCTTCCACACTTTTTCCAGCAACCCACAACTTAGGCGGCCCAGCACTCAAAAGAAAGTCCCGTCTGACTTCCATACTTCAGAAAATTCCACTCAGCAAATCCAAAATCCGCATACAACTTTAAAGAACCTTCCCCCAAATTCCCTAAAAATAAAGGAACTTAAAAAGTTCGAAACAAGGTTGGTGGGACAAAAGGACCCGTAGGCAACCAAATACACCTATCCGTATGATGCGGCGCTAATGTAAAAAATACAGATAACACAGACCGAAAAGATGACTCCATTAGACACAAGCCGGGGTAGCCTGAAACATTACATAAGCTTCTGCTGCTTCAAAAGCGTTTATTTAGATATTACAGTTGTTACTTAACAATATTTTAGTATTGATGTTTATATCAATTTATTTTATCCAATCACTTTTTCAAGTGGATTTGTTGGTTCAATGGAAACATACCATTGTATTTTGTTGAGCAAGGTGGTAGTGTTGAAGTACATAGCAAATTCCAACATGAAGCTGTCTCTTGGGGCAAACTGCGGAAATTGCTATTCATCATAGTGTACATTAAGAGCACAGTAAGAACCCTTCAATAAAGTAACAATAATAATCAGAGTTAAAAGTAGCTAGAATCATATCATGTTTCACCTTTCTTACTGGGCATCCTATGAAATTGGTGTTATAGTAAACCCCTGCCATGCCAAATTTGTTAAATTTGTAATCATAACAAGCATTACTAGTGTACAGCATTGGAAATTCGCGATACTCATTGCTTTGAAATTTGTAAGCTTGAACGGAACTTTATTTTACTTAGTCCTTTTGACTCTATCTTCTGCCAGCCTTTTAGCCTCTGCCCACGATTTCCCCTTCTTCTTTAGGATCTTCTCAATTACTTCGTCCCACGTTTGCTTTGGCCTCCCTCTTTTCCTTTTGCCTAGCATTTTGGATTCCCATATCTTCTTTGTTTGTTCCTTTTCTTCCATCCTTTGCAGGTGTCCCCACCATCCTAGTTGTTGTTTTTCATTTTTAATTGTTATAATATATGTCTTCTTATTATTTCTGCGACTTTTTAGAATTTTGAAGAATAGTTTTTGGTTTTCTTTAATGAGTTTGTCCCCAACTGCGTCCATGATTTTCGTTTGGCTTCTCTTCTTGGATATTTAACGTTTACTCTTTGCTGCATGTATTCTTCGTAATTTTTCCTACTCTATTATTTAGGTACTTTTGCCATTTTATTTTCTCAATTCTTACTTGCTGCTTAATTGCTTCAGTCCACCATGCAGTTTGTTTCTTATATCTATTTTCCTTGTATGTTCCGCATATATTTTTGGCTGTCTCTACTGCTATGTGTTTAAATGTATTCCACATTTCTTCTGTCTTTCTTTTCTATTTCTTCCTTGATCTTTCCTATCTCTCGCTCTACTTTTTCTTCATATCTTTTGGCCATTTTTGTCTCTTTTAATTTGTATGACTTGATTGTTTCTCTGCTCTTCTTTTTTTATATCTTTTCATCTTGAAGAATTTTTTTCCCCTTTTCGATTTTATTTTGGCTATTACAAGAAAGTGGTCACTCCCCAATTCATATCCTCTTTTCACCACTACATCTTTAATTATCGCTCTGCTTTCTCTTTCTGTAATTATGTAATCTATTACGGAGTACTCTCTTCTACTTGGTGCTGCTCTTGTGTATTCCTGTATATCCGTATGTTGGTAAAAGGTATTTGCTATGATTGCATTGATTAACAAAAAATGTTTGTTTTCATGTATACTTTAGAAGTTTGTCCCTGCAATTTGTTTGTGGTTGTTTGTTACAACATTCGTTGTTTCCCGCATCCAACACGCCAAAGTAAGAAAGAAATAATAAAAAATAATAATAATAATCTTATATTTCTAATTATCATTTAGGTCTGATTCTATTATCCAATTAATGTTTAAACTTAGACACTCAATCTATAAATCGTTTCTTACTTTTGCTTATGTTTCTATATTTAATTTTCAAATCTTATGCTTAATTGAAATATAATTTATAAGGTCAACTCCAGCGAACCTTAACAAAAAGTACTTTAAATTGAAATATCCGTTTTCTGTAACTGGTAGCTACAAAATATTTATTAGGTCTTCTTATTAGGGGGACCTACGAACTCGAAGGCAAACAATAAGCTTGCAATACGTTTACTGAACAAAGGGGTCGTGAAAGTAAATTATCTGTATGAAACCACTCTCGCGACTCGCGATCGTACTTAATATTCAAATTTGTAGCGTAAGACGTTGATAACCGAAGCTTTCAGTCAAGTAAAGGAGTGGAAGAAACGGAGGCGACGAAACTGATGACAGCGATGCCACTTCTGAATAACAGATGAAGTATATTGGCAAACGAATCGGATATTCCGGTCTCAGCGGAACGTGTGAAATAAAATTACAGATAGGAAGGCATACAGATGTGACCGCACCGCTAGTTCCACACAATAACTTACGTATATATCATACAGAGTTACAACTTGCATGGAAGAGGAATATAAAGTGAGAGAACATATGTTGATGAAATTTGAAATATTTGAAAATTGCAAACGAACTGCACACCAAGAAATATTCAGGAGTCAGTGCAGCATGTACACTAATTTTAGTGATTGTATCTGGACTGGTAAAACTAGAATTGTCTTTAGCACAAGTTCTGGAGGTCATTTAGAACGTTTGTTAAGTTTTATTCGACACAACACGTACGTGTAGTACTGACAATTCATAATTAGAACGCTGTGAAAGCATGGTAATCAGTACATCCGAACGAACAGCAACGAAGAAGTAACTTATTCGGAATCTCCTATTAATTTAAATTACAAACTCCGTACAAACTATTGCCCAGTTTCGCTGACAGTGAGATTTCTACATATCCACCAAGCTATCTCTTCAGTAATGGGCTTCGATAATTGAGTGGATTAATGCCTGATGGAACTTACTCATACATCGTACTGAACAGCCACAATTGAAGCTTTTAGTGCTTATGTAGGACATAGGTGGTAATTACTAGAGAAGAGCTTTTGAGCAAGTTATATTGGAGCTGCTATATTACATAACAATAGGTAAAGCAATTCCACTTCGTAATTGGGTAATGTGTGGGGATCGCGGTAGAATTGTGGCCGCTGCGCTTGGTTTCGGAGTTATTCTACCAAAGGCGCTCAGTTTCGAATCACATCAATTTCCTAGGGTGTTTGTACTGAGTTAGTTGTAGTTGGGGCATGGGGTTTTTAAGGGTGGAGAATGTTTATTTGCATTAAATAGCACATCATTTGCTAAGCCCGGATAAGCTGGGTCCGATGGGAATTACGGAGTGTCTTTTGTAATTTCAGAACTATTTTAAAAATTGGGTAGTTTAATGAAAACTCTTTATACTGGGCTTTAGGAAGTTTAGAAATTTAATTCCTGAACTGACACAATTTAGGTAACATGCAAAATATTTAATACATAATCATAGTATTCTCCATTTACTGTAATACACTAGGGAAACGTTCTAAATGATTTTGAAAACAGGCCGCAGAGGCGTCCGAAGAAACTGCTTCCAATTCGGAAATTACAATTTTCTTAGCATTTATTACATCACGCAACGACGAAAAGATTTTAAAGTCAGGTGAATAGGGAGAGTGATTGATCTTAACAACGCTGTGTAACACAAAAAGTCTTCAAAATCAGTGCAGAATGGGCAGATGTATTCTTAAGTAACCACGCTTTTCTCAAAATTGCTGAATGCAGTATTCTCACCTTGGCCTTTAAACACAAATTGTTTGTGAATGAAACTCATGTATATAGAAAAAAAAGTATTGTCATGGTTGTAATTCTAAATTTTTGGAATTCTGTACCAATTTAGTCTAACCGCATTTTTAATATTAGCTTACTAGCAGCTGATCTACCTTCTTATTTTTTTAAGTAACTATGTGGGATGTTTCCAAATAAATGGCAAACTGTGTTACTCCTTGGGCTATTCTAAGAAAAAAGGTGCTGTAAACGTGGGTGCGGAAATGCTTTGTTACGGAGTTACATGATGTTAAAGCTATTTAAATAATCAGATTGTGAAAAATTTATTTGTAAAAGCAGTAAAAAAAATTACAGCAATTGACCACTCCGGCTATGATACCCGATTCTGTCCTCTGTCCCCGAACACGTTGAATAATCCCAGGTGTATTCCGGATTGTTTCGCCTGATGCAACTATGCGATTTCTCAAATTTTTAATCGGTGTGGTATAAACCAAGAATTTTTAGGCAACCATCGAAAAAAAAATTCAAGGAATTCAAGTCTGTGTACAGAGGGAGTTAAGGCATTGATCCTGCTCGACCTACCCAACGATTCAGATAAACGGCGTCCAAATGCCTAGATTAAAATGTACTGGAACGCCGTCATGCATAAACCACATTTGATATCTGAGCTGGAGTGGCTCATCTCCCAGGGCTATTGTCCGCTACTTTTCAAAAAAATGGCTGTTATGTGTCATCATTTAGCTTCCGTGGTAGAAAGTCACCCAAATTCCAACCCACATGTTTAATGAAAAGTGACGTTGATAACGAGCTTCCGTCATGGCTTTAGGGTTGTCTTCGGTCCATAGATGATTGTTATGTAAATTGGTAATGGCTGCACTAAATAAGTTCAATTCATCACTGATGAAGCTAACTTCTTCAGTACTGTACTGTACAGAAGACTTACTAACATTCAACTGTTTCTAAACCGCATCTATGGTGACTGTCGGCAATTAACTCTGGTTCATAGCTAAATTGAGTGTGGAAGATTAAAAATAAGGCAAGCGCCCACGCTGCCAACATATAAATATGACGTAATTACAAACACGTCAGCCACCGAGAAAGCAGATTGAAATTACTGAACCTTAACTAAATATAAATAACTTTTTACACAAAAATGTACCCCAAATCTATCACTAAATTAAAATTTTATTTGTGTGTAATGCCTACATACAAAAGTATTGGTTGTATTACAAAAACAACCGCGCAACTACGCCACTGCTTAGGTAGAAAATTAACAAATTTGACATATGTTAGTATCCCGGAAACCCTATCGAAGAAGGAGTAGGTTCCAACAATTAATTTATAGGCGCCACGGACTTATAATTTACTAACATCGTCCGAGGTGGTAAATGGGAAGTCGGACCCCAAGGTAGATAATCACATACCTTTATATCTCCTATTTGTCCTCTATGTAGACTTAGTTCCAGATATTTCGTCGTAAAAGAAAAGACCAGTTGCAACCAAAACCTCATTTAATTAATACTTAACACAACCCACAATTATAATTCTTCGATACAAAACAAAACATTGAAAAATAGCAGTCCCAATTTTACGTTCGCGGAATCCAAATACCTAAATTAAATTGGGCGAGACTCAAACAATCTTAAGGACCATTATTGCGCTTACCAGTAATAAATAATATTAATTTTAGGGTACAATACGTCTTAGGAGGCCTCCGCGGATCAGACTAATGCGTAATCATAAAACGACTTAGGAAAGCTGTGAAATCTTTAAACGCAATACCATCTCACTATCGGAGCACCCTAAATATATGTTGTACTTAAAATTGTTTCTCTCAGTAAATTGAATATTACAATTGTACTTATTATCTACACATATCCCCAACTAAACCCCAATAGTATAATTCAATGAAACAAAATCAATGAATAAATGAATTCTTAATCGTAGATAATAGAATTGTAAATAACAACAGCCAGGTTATAAAATATAAAGTATTAACAAATTTTGTTTCACTTCCTTTTAAAATAGAAACGGCTATCGCTGCAACAGTACTCCAGATTCTTTAGCACCGGCTCCAGGCGTGCCTCCTCTCTCTGTGACAAGCAACTGTCCCAAGATGACTCTTCGAAGTCTGCTTATCAATTGGGCCAAATGTGGAACGTAGAATCTTTTGAATTTTAATTACGGGTTTTCCAGCCGTGCGACTTTTGCCTAAATTAATTCGTCGGATATTAGAATTAAAGTTCAGGAAATTAAGACAGAACGAAATTTTTCTGTCAACAAATAACTCACCAGTAGAAGAAAACTGGCATACCACAAAAACTTCGTGACCGGGATAATTCTAAATTGGAAAAATTGAATTCCTGGAGTTTTTTTTCCTCGACTATAAGATACGACTCCGACGTAGTGACTCCCAGATCGGAACTAACTTCCAAATAGACAATAGATTTAACAAAAATTTTGTTTACTACACACCTAATTAGCCGGCCAGATCGTAAAACTAGATTGTCCTATATTCGAAAACTGTCGTTCAGATTTTTATTCCCCCCTCAACTTCCAGAACTCTAATTGGTTGCGGCGTATAACGGAGAGTAACCTTCGAAATGTATTAAATGTACAAAGGGTTGCCTTCCATTAGGCGTGAAAACCGTTACATGTGTCCTTGGAGCATTTTATCTTACTTAAAACACAACAAACTTAAACAGACATGGGTCCAATATTAATTAACATACCTATTTACAGACACTCACGTACCGCCTAAATCACTTCATAATTTCCCTGAAATTCCTTCCCACCTAATGCCTCCTTAAGTGGACCAAAGACGTGGTAATCGTTTAGGGCGAGTTCAACGGAATAAGGAGGATGTGGCAGAAAGTCAAACTCCAAATATTATAAGGTTGCCACCGCTGAACGTGCAGTATTGAGTTTTGCGTTGGGCTGGAAAAAAAACTTAGAAATCCGCCGCTTTTGCTTCTGATGGCAAGCTTGAGACGGTTTTGTATTAGTTCTGAGTATGTGACACTAGTAACAGTAACCTCATTAGGCATGTAGTATTCCGAAATTTCCTGTCGGGTTGATGTAGTGTATCCAGAACTTATCCCCAGTCCTTCTGCTTCACATTGTCGTGCTTCACAGGCATCAACAGGTCGTTTTTCAATTCAGGAGTCAATTGCTTTGGCACCCACCTTACTGACACTTTATGGAACTGGAACATGTCATGCATAATCTGATGTACAGAAACATTCCTCATATTCTAAACTTCAACGATTTCATCGAGGATAACCCGTTGATTTTCTTTCACTAAGGCTTGAACTGCCTTAATCAATTCAAGCGTCACAACACGGTTTGCTTGAAGAAGTCGGGGAGAATCAGCCACGGAAAACACCCCATTTTTGAACTTATTGCTCCATTCATATACTTGGAGTGCCAAACATGAATTGTCATACTGTAGCTACATTCTACCATTTATAGCACCTTTTCACTGCGCAAGAAATGAATAACAGGACGTTGCTCCTCTCTGGTGCAGTGTTCTAGTAGAGTTGCCATTTTTAAACCGTCGCGGTGTCAACAACATTTTTAATTGTTACGACGATATGGCATTAGCAAAGCCTTCTGGATCTCAAAAATATTATTTCTGCTAACTTGTAAAGCAAAGTTCCGTGCGGTACATTTTTCAGGGCACTTTTTTAGATTTTCATTAGACTTTGCCTCGTCGAACCCTAAATCAACTTTATTCTTGGAAGCTTCAAGAGCTACTATGACAATGAACACAACGAAACTCTGTCAGCCCTGCAGCCATAACCAAACTTCAAAGAGCGAAAGCCATGCGAGAAATCAACGAAAATAACAAGACTCGAAGAAAATGAACCACAACCTTTGCTTTATAAATTAATACAGAGGCTAACTGAAAAATTTTAAGATTAGCTGGTAGGCACCTGGACTACCCAACGTGGAAAACCCTTAATAGATTGAGGACGGGTGCTGCAAAAGTAATCTGAAGATGTGGGGTTACAGAGAAGACGATATCTGTAAAAGTGGTGCCACCCAAGATAACAACATTTGTTTTCATGCCCACACATGACAAGGCCATTCGCGTGTCTGAATATTGGAAAGGGTCTATTTGATTTGGTCATACGGACACGGAAAGTAACTAAGTAAGATTAAATAATGAGACAGGGATAGAGTAACACACCAATATATATCTTCTTTTTCTAAGCACACATCTTAATCTTTAATTTCTATAAAATGGCCATTTTCTTTTCTTTTCCAGGAGCTCCTCCATCTCTTGACTGCTTTAAAATGTTTTCAATTTTATATGTATATACTCCTGTCGGTTATTCAAATCTGCTTTGATTTGTTTTTCTTTTAAAAGCTTTTGTTATGATTCAATATTGTGACTTTTCTGTTTATTTTTATCTTACTAATATCTGCATATATGTATAATTCCGTATTGCTTAGTTATCTTCTTAATAATTAAGTTTCTTCGATTCTACAAGGTATTGTGGTCTCTTTATTAATTTTTTCACTACCTTGAAGTTTTCTTCCCTGTATTTTTATTATTTTTTCATTTATCACATTTGTTCTCCGCTTTCATTTATTCCTAGGTCTTCAAATTTATATTCCATGGCAATATGATATTCTGGAACATTGATTTACCTATATTTCTATTAATGACTTTTTTGTGGTTTATCTTTATTGTGGTTATGTATACTAACCGATGGTCATTCCTCCTCTGCAGCAGGTGATTAGGGAGATGCTAGATTGTGACTATACAGATCGCAGAGTACAATCTTCGTACAGGGACAGAACACACGAAGTTAATTGATAGCATTGGAGGTCCCACGTTTGACATAATGGACCATATGACGTCAAAATACATCCAGTCTTCGCGGTAACAATCTAGGATTGCACAGTGTGTGGAGCACCCGGACAGGATAACCCTCCTGGAAGCTTAATCTGGTACACGGATGGCTGAAAAACTGTAACAGGTGCCGGAACCGGAATTTATTATGTAAAGCCAAGCAAAGACTCAGTTTTTCGATTGGTAGGTACATATCTGATTCTAAAACGGAAATATACGCAATACTTCTGGGTCCGCGAGAAAACAATAGAAGGGCCTAGGCAGGTAAGCGTATTTATATTCCATTGGAAAGCCATGCGGTTCTAAAAGCACTCTCAAGCTTCAAGGTCTCATGCAGACTGTTCGTGGAATGCTACGAAAAACACAATAACGCGGCAGGGAAGAACACTGTGAGACTATTCTGGATTCCTGGACGCTGCGGGATCGATGGCACCGAAAAAGCGGATGAACTCTCAAGGCAGGATTCAACAGAGCCATACTATGGTCCTGAACCGGCTTTGTCTTGTGTACCGATTTCTGTGGGTACTTGGGGTTGTAGTTTTATTATGGACGACACTTTCGGAGTCCTGGTTTTTATGGTATAAGTAAAATATTACTACAATAACTGTATTTGACAAATTAAACACCAACGATGTTTGACAAACAACTGTCGGAGAACAAGTGTGTCTACATGTGCCCTTTCAAAATCCAAAACTAGTGATTTACATGTCGGTAGGGATTAGTGACTACATGGACCCTCGTAAAGACATAAAAACGTAAGCGGCCATAAATATATGGGACACCGGCACCCTGCTTGAAGCGACCGGTAGGATACAAAATGGCAATGGCATCTGCAGGTCACCATTAATCACTACAAATATTAAACAGATGCACATGTCTAAATTAGTTGGATACAACAATTGGGAATACCAAGAAATGCAATTGATAGCTATATTAGCGAATGGATTTGCAAACCAACATAAAACTTACTGGACCAACAGAACAGGATTCATCCATAGCAAAACATTCATTAACCGGCCTTGTACAAATAGAGCCACAGATCTGCTTGTCTTAAGCAGGACGCAGATTAGAATTCTCCATCTCAGGAAGATTAGGAAATTCGATGGAGGCCCCACAAGCAGACTCTATAGTGAGGAAGCAGAAACTGCAATGCGTATTCTATGCAGTTCCGATGCGCTGGCTCTTAAAAGACAACGTATGTTGGGGCAACCGTACATGGAACCGGAAGAATTCGTTACACACTCCGTGAGCGACCTACGCTATGGTACAAAGAAGTAAGATCACGGATTGGGTGGGAGTAACTACCAGGGTGAGCACAATAAACCTGAAGGCTGAAGTGTCTCCAGAACCAAGGATGGACGGATCCAGGGAAGAAAACTGATCTGTTTAACACACATCCTGTACGACTTTGTTTGTGTAGGCACAATAGTTATAGTCTTTGATGTTTGGTTAGCCGGTCAGGACTAATCTGCATCCACCTTTTGTTGTCTTCATGAAAAAGTAACAAATTACATGTATTGTATGTTTTTGTAAATAAACAAATTATGAGCTCCCCATACGTTCAACAACACAACTTTTTTATAACGGCAATATATTCTAATTGGAAAATCAAGAAAATTACCAAATGCTGTGGCATTGACTACGTCATGTAGTTTGTAAAATAGGTAGATGGGGTAGATTATCTACTTAAATCAGATATTTAAGGGCAGAGCGAAACTGCAATTTGTTTTCCTGTGTATTGACTTAATACCATGCTCCTTCATTATCCGCATCTAATATTTACGTACTTTGACGAAAGTTAGTAATAACTTTTCTCATAAAAATTAATTGCCTCACACTGCAGCTGGGGCCGCCTAAGTAATCCCAAAGTTTAGTACGCCCCTTGCGACGTTACGGCAACTCCTAAAAGCTCCTGTAATTAATAGTTGAATCTGTCATATAATTTTTACAAAAGAAATATGCAATTTGATTGTAAGCTGGATATATGTAAAAGACAAACATCGGATTTATTTTCAGGAAAATCAGTAACTCCCTTCTGCCTTGGTAGAAACACAAGAAAAGTCAATTGTACAAGCGAGACATTTCTCGAAGCTTGCCCTAAAGAGGTTTATCTGAAAGGGTGCGAAAGTGAAAGAGCCCAAGGCTAGAGAGATTTACTTGCCCATTGACATCACGTATGCAATAAAACGTTTTCGGGATTTACCCCTAATATTGCTTCCCTGAATATCACTTCGGAGTAGCTTCCGGCCACAACGGCTGTAAACCGATGACTTTTCCAATTCTTACTGAAAGGTTCACTTCTTCGCAGATTGTAAAAACAAGAGCAATGCTATATTGGAAATTTATGTTACAATATTCAGCACATTGTGGAAAGTAGCTTCGTTTGTTATCGATTTTGATATTTTGGTGACGATTCAACTACAGAAAGGGAAAACCATTTAGCTAAGTTAATATTAGTAAAAAAATTAGTAGATGCAGAAATATAATCGCGAAACACATTTACAAGTTCTTCTTATTGGTGCTACCAAAATTATATTAAATATTTTTTTAACGATTCCCAATCATCAATTAACTTAAGGCTATACCAATTCTCGTTCTAGAACAAAATATGTTTTGGAATATTTATTAATTTATGAGTTTTCGCGATATATTTTACCTAAACGCTATTTCTTATTATATACCTTCTCAATTGACTGCAATTTCATAGTTTTGCTGCAGGTGTCATAATATGTTTAATAACATTGAAGCAATTCAACTTCCTCTTCTTTAGGAGATTTTCATCCCTTGGTTAAGAATAAACACTGTCTTAACCTCCTTTGTCTAACAAACTACATTTCCGAATAGTCATTGTTTGAATTGAATGATTTGTATAGATGCCGTACACGTTTTATTGTTTAAGGGATCTTGTGGGAGCCTTACGAAATCTGTAAAATGAATTAAACTTCTTCCTGATGTAGCAATATTCGAGTGATCTGTTTTTTCGCAATTCAGATTTTTTCTATAGAAGTTGCCCCAATATTGAAGAGATCCTGAACTTCTATTTGCTTAAGTTGATATTCCACTCCTTGGTTACACTCTTCTTAATTTCAGAATTAAAACCATTTTCAATTATTAATGACATTGTTTCCTTTGGATGCTATTAACCAGCTTTTCGTTTATCATATTAATTTCTTTGAATTTTAAACTAAATCTCTGGATTTCACCAAAGCTCCGGTAACGTTTAAGTGGTCTATAACTTTAATTAACTTTAAATGGTTTTAATCTCTTGTTGATCCTGCAATTAATCGTGTTTTACTTATAAATAATATTGATGCCCTTGTATGTCACAAAAGTTTCAATAACGTTTGCAGAATTTTAAACTATAATTGATTTAGACATTGGAGGATCCGAACCACTCAATATAAAATTAAATAGCTTCTCTCTCATCAGAATAATTTGTTTGAATTTTAAATTGATTATGTAAATGCTACAAAAGTGTCAGCAACGTTTAACGTATCCCTAACTACAAATTACTTTAAATTGTTTTAATCTCCTCTTGATGCTGCAATTAATCCTGTTTTACTTATAAATGATACTGATTTCCTTTTATACCATTAAAGTTTCAATAACGTTTGGAGAATTTCAAACTATAATTGATTTAAATACTGGGGGATCCGAACCACTCAATATAAAATTAAATAGCTTCTCCCTCATCAGAATAATTTGTTTGAATTTTAAATTGATTGTGTGAATGCCACAAAAGTGTCAGCAACGTTTAAGGAATCCTTAACTACAAATTACTTTAAATGGTTTTAATCTTTTGTTGATCCTGCAATTAACCGTGTTTTACTTATAAATAGTATTGATTTCCATTGTATGCCATAAAAGTTTCAATAACGTTTGGAGAATTTCAAACTATAATTGATTTAGACATAGGAAGATCTGAACCACTCAATATAAAATTAAATAGCTTCTCCCTCATCAGAATAATTTGTTTGAATTTTAAATTGAATAGCTATAGAACAGCTGTGGATTAATATGATAATCGGAAACATAAATATACTGTTCGGTACAGTTTATAGAAGGCAGGAATTTTCATGCGTAGAGTTCTTGGATGCTTTGGAGGACTCTATATCATCTATCGCCCTTATTTCGGAAGATATTATATGTGTTAGTGACTTTAATACCGATATGTTGAATTTACATCAGCCTGCTACGGTAAAATTATCTAATATGTTAGATGTTTTGGGTTATAAACAAATAATCCTAGAACCTTCACGCATAACAAGCACCACTTCAATATTAATTGATCTAATTTTAGTCAACGATAAAAAAATCATTAGTCATTTTGGTGTAATCAATTTACATGGTATATCTGATCACTGTCTAACCCACTGTGATTATCCTATACATGAAGAACTCCCTAAGAAGCCTGTCTTTTATACCTTCCGTGACTTTAGTGAATTTAATTATGAATATTTTAATCATGATCTTCAAACAATCTCATGGGATACTATTTATAGTTTTACTAATGTAAATGATAAGGTTGACTTTTTGAATAATAATGTTCGAAACTTGTTTAATGTTCATATACCTGTAAAACCAGTTAGAATTACCAAACCCAAGATGCCATGGATGACTGTTAATATTAAATTTATGATCTCTCTTAGAAATAAGGCGTTGTTGAGATTCAAGCGAACAAAAAACTCGAATCATTGGGATTATTATAAATCATTGCGTAATTATGTAACGAATGCAATCAAACGCGAGAAAAAAGCATATATGGAGTTTCAGCTGAATGTACATGGTCCCAAGGTATTATGGAAAGAACTGAAAACAACTAATATTTATCAGAAACCGCAAGCTGTGGATGTTCCTCAACATCTTAATGATGTTGATAAGATTAATAATGCATTCATTAATTCAGCTAAATCCTTTAACTTAACTAACAATGATGACCTGTTACACTTTTATGCTAATAATCAACTTAAAAATTTTCAGACTCAATTCAAATTTGATGAGGTAACGGAGTACGATGTGATGAAGGTTCTCCTTGGTATCAGTACAAATGCTGTTGGGGCTGATAACATTACTATAAAGATGATTAAACTCTGCTGTCCCTATTTAATACCGTATCTTACGCATATTGTAAACTTTTGCATACGTCATTCAACTTTTCCGGATATTAATATTATTGTCGTGCCTAAAGTTAACATGCCAACCGATTATAAAGATCTTAGACCAATTAGTATCCTCCCGTGCCTTTCTAAAGTTCTTGAAAAAATTATGTCGTTGCAAATTCGACAATATGTGAATGAATATGAGATACTTCCGGAGACTCAGTCTGGCTTTAGATCAGGCTTTAGTTGTACGACATCACTTCTGAATATAACGGATGAAATATTTACAGCAATTGATAGCAATAAATTGTCTTTAGCAGTAATGCTCGACTATTCAAAGGCATTTGATACAATAAGTCAAGATGTATTAATCAATATTTTGCATTATATTGGCTTTGATGTAACAGCCAGAATGTTCATTAAAAATTATCTTACCCACCGCTCACAAATAGTTGTATCAAACCAATTAAAATCTAAAGCGTTGCCATTAACACTTGGTGTCCCTCAGGGATCAATACTAGGACCTTTATTGTATATAATATATACTTGCAATCCTAAAACATCTCTAAGATTCTGTGACTATCATTTATATGCTGATGACACTCAACTCTTATACAGATTTGATCCTAAAAATGTAATAAATGCAAATGCTGCTGTTAATTTTGATCTTGCAAATCTTATTCGATATTCAGAAAAACATGGATTGCAAATTAATGCTAGCAAAAGTCATGTGATGCTATTTGGCAAAGCTAAAACTAGAGATGATATTATAAATAATATCAATATTACGATAGGGGGATTGGTCTTGGAAATTAAAGGCTCTAACAAAAATTTAGGTTTGGTGATTGATAAGACACTTAGGTTTAGGGAACACATTTCTAATATCTTGCGTAAAGCATACCTGAATCTCAAAGTTATATTTCAAAACAGATTCTCCTTAAACCAAAAAATTAAAACTGTGCTATGCGAGTCCCTGGTTCTGTCTCAATTCAATTACTGCGATATAGTGTACGGACCTTGCCTGGATAGTACTGACATTAAGAGAATTCAGCGCATGCAAAACTCTTGTTTACGCTTAATTTTTGGTATATCAAGACACGAACACATCTCCCACAAATTAGCTGATATTAGTTGGTTGCATATGTCAAACAGAAGGTTATTGCATTCTGCGAGTTTATATCATAAAATTATTACTACTAAATCACCAGCTTATCTTTACAAGAAGATACAGTTTAGATCGGATATTCATAATATTAATGTACGTAATAAGTATATGTCAACACCTCCGTTTCATAAAACTGCTTTATATGAAAGATCCTTTTCATACAATATAGCAAAGATTTATAATCCTCTGCCAGAATTTTTAAAAAGACTGTCCTCCTCCAAATAAGTTTAAATTACAATACCAACAAATCTTACTTGCAAATCAAAACCAAACTAACACAAATTAATTACCCACTTTACTTATAAATTTATTGTTGTTTTATTCCATTTTGCTCTGTTTCGGTTAATGGATTAGTTCTAAACATGAATCTAGTACTATGCTTACCTTAAAATAATAATTGAGCTATAGTGCCTTATTATATCAAAAAAAAAAAATAATGAATACGGGGTTAAGTGGAAGAGCAGATCTCTGCTAGTTATACACTAGCAGTTATCTGAACTTCGCCCCTTTGGAATGAACATGCAGCCTTTATTATGCTACTGGTAGTTCATATAAATAAAAAAATTAAAATGTTGTATGGATGTATGTAATACATACTTATCATTCCAATAAAAGGCAATTATTATTATTATTATTATTAAATTGATTGTGTGAATCCCACAAAAGTGTCAGCAACGTTTAAGGAATCCTTAACTACGAATTACATTAAATGGTTTTAATCTCTTGTTGATACTGCAATTAATCCTGTTTTACTTATAAATAATATTGATTTCCTTGTATGCCATAAAAGTTTCAATAACGTTTGGAGAATTTCAAACTATAATTGATATAAATATTGGAGGATCCGAACCACTCAATATAAGATTAAATAGCTTCTCCCTCTTCAGAATAATTTATTTAAATTTTAAATTGATTGTGTGAATGCCACAAAAGTGTCATTAGTGTTTAAGGAATCCTTAACTGTAAATTAGTTTAAATGGTTTTAATCTCTTGTTGATCCTGCAATTAATCCTGTTTTACTTATACATAATATTGATTTCCTTGTATGTCACACAAGTTTCAATAACGTTTGGAAAATTTCAAACTATAATTGGTTTAGACTTTGGAGGATCCGAATCACTCATTATAAAATTAAATAGCTTTTCCCTCATCAGAATAATTTGTTTGAATTGATTGTGTGAATGCCACAAAAATGTCAGCAACTTTTAAGGAATCCCTAACTGTAAATTACTTTAAATGGTTTTAATCCTAGTTAACACTCTTGTTGATACTGCAATTAAACCTGATAGAAATTAATTCAGATTTCTAATTTATTCAATAATTCTGTTTAAATTAGCCTATTCACTGTATTATTTGACGCACTTCTTAAGCATAAATAATAAAATGGAAACTAGGAAGTTATATTGTCACGAAGTGAACTCTCCGCTAAACTTAAATGTGCCTACTTATTGCAAACGTCTACAGTTGTAATCATTCAAATCTATCAAATTCTTAAATACCTAATGAGCCTTTAGTATTGATTACATTCAGAGCTTACTGATTAAAGCGTATATGAAGAAAATGGCCAGCTACGTCTTAGCTAAAGGGTCTCCTGGGGTTCTTATTTATAGATCTAGCTTGAAATGATAAAAGTGTGACTTATCAAACTTCAGATACTATAGATTTCATTGAGTCTATATATGCAATATCCCATAGATAAACATACATGTTAGTTCGTGATACTGACTGAACGTTACGTGAGTTGTTTCTTAATATCTGTTTTTATAAATTACGAATCACATCAGATAAGATATCATTCCATTCGGTTGTTGAATTTGTGTTTCTTCTTAAACTTAGATTCTCATCAACAATAATTAAATTTTAATAATGGAAGCTGTCGCCGTTTAATATTCCTTGTAATTTTAAGAAGAGGTAACTTACGTTTTGGGGAAAATAAATTCTGATCAGCTGTAATCGCATCATATCGAAAAGTAAATTAAAGTTCAATTATGTAGAGATCACTATCGGATTAAACGATAAACATAAAAAACCCACGCCTTAAGCCCGCAGTAAATCTCGAGAGAAAGAGTTTGCAGCATCCGACTGTGGCGACACAACGCAAAGAAAATATCACTTCGCGTGACATCTGGGAAAGATTATGAGTCCTTTGTTGAGGATAAACTGTGCTGACAAGTGCCTGAGGCCGAGCCGTCATTTCGCGAAAGAAGTAAAGCTCTCGCCGGATATAATACCATGATTTAGCCCGCATTTTCTGATGTATCTTATTAAATAACTCTGCTTTTATACCGAGATCGCTGCGAGAATCCAAAAGCACCTCTTTCTGTTATATAACATTCGGATTAATAAGGACAGCGTTCGCTAGATATCTCCTCTTTGTAGTACCCGAATTATACATGCTTTGCGCAGTTAGTTGACAAGGTGAAAGGAAAATTTTAATTGGAACCAGACTACATTGTTTAAAGCTATTGTGTTGCCAACAATAAAGAATTTTATTAAATTTTATGGAGTAAAGTTATCCAGTCTATGCAAACTTTAAGAACAATTTACAATTTACCTTCTAAGGAAGATTCGACACTTCTCATGTAGTAGAAGATGCGTTTGATTTAGAATAGGATTTGTTTAAATAATAAGTAAATATAATATTAGTAATATTATTAGTAGATACGATCGAGGTCGGTGAGATTTTTCTGGCGGGGAAAAGCCGTAGGTGCCGTGCCACAGCGATATACAACACGTTAAAAATCACTACAGGTGACTGAACTACCCCAGAAAAGTAAAATTCATAATTAGGGTGTACAATGGGGCAAATGCGGCTTGAGTACAAATAATTCTTAGAAAGCCCCAACCTAAATCTCACTCAATAAACAGCAACAACGACAACAACCACAATAACAACAATAATAATAACAACAACAACAACAACAACTGCAACAATATTAATCAGAGCAACATATATTTTTTATATGGTGATTAATACATCAAAAACAACCTAGCACGATGATAGTATTGCAAATTGTACTAAAAGTGTGTAAACCCTTAGAAAAAATAGACGTAAACTCTAAATTATGTCAAATAGGTAAGTTGTAACGTTTAAATGAAATCTAGATATACAGTTGACTCTTCATAACTTTCCCTTATTTTTTACAGAGGAGCTTACTGCAAATTAAAGGTTTAAACAAACAAGAACGTTTTACATCCAACCCTTTGCATCAACAAAGCTTCCGGAGGGAAATCAATTTCGGTTTAAGAAGCACTCAAGCCGCATCGTCAAAATCTTGTTTACATAAATAAATTGACCCGAATATGTCTTAAGATGACAGAGATACTCAATCATTTTCTAATGGAAACTCAATTTCCTGTCGATGTAATATGTAAACTAAATTGCATTTACCCTTTAGAGAAACTGAAGCAGGTACCTACCTGACGTAAATAGCACACAGCATTAAATTTACATCTGCTCTGGTTCTTATACAGTTTTAACATTGAAGCATTCACTTTGGGTGTTGTTATCGGATTTCCATTCTCTAGATTTTACTTGGGAAAGAAAAGCCAACATTTGAGGCCGGGAACGCATTTGCGAAAGGTTTAAGTCCTTGAGCTGCTACTGCCAAGATAAAGTCGACCACACACGTCATCGCTTTTATATTATTGGTGCAATTAACAAAGAGATAAATTATAAGGTATGGCCAAAGTATAACCAAATGTTTGATAAAGCTGACTTATGGCCATAAAAGTGAAAAGATGTATTTAATAATAATTAATTATTTATCAGTACCAAAGTTAACCAAACTTTATTTGTTTCTGAATGTTTAGCCTAACATTCTCAAGGAGTCTTTTGACATATTTAATAAATAGTGATACATAGTCTAAGTATAAACCGATTAGAATCTATCAACCCGACCGATAGCAGTCCAGCGAGGAGTGAAACAGGGAGATACTATTTCCCTGAAACTTTTCACATTGTCATTGGAAGATGTATTTAAGCAAGTCAACTGGGATCATGAAGGTATTACTACTGATAGTCGATACCTTAATCACCTCTGCTTCGCGGACGACATCGTGTTAATTAGCAACAACTTAGAAGACCAAAATTCTTAAACAGACGAAACGGCAACTCAGGTAGGAGATCAGATAATCGAAAGAGTAGAAGAGTATGCGTATCTAGGACACCAAATAAAACTGGGCATAGAAAACCAACAAGCAGGAATTAACAGAAGGATCCGGACTCGGGCCACTACTGGAAAGGTCAACACCGTACTTAAAAACCCTAAAATCCTCATCAGTTTGAAGTCTTTAACGCTTGCATCCTCCCAGTCCTTACATGTAGATTAGAGACCACAACTTTAACAAATCAAGCTGCTAACAAACTTCGCACAACACAATGTGAAATAAAGCGACTCATGTGGGGTAGCCTTCGGGATCACATCCTAAATGATTAATATAGACGACGAACGAAAGTGGAGGATGTGATAAAATGTGTGGCCACCTCAAAAGGGTCTTGGACAGGGCGCATTGTAGGTAGGGCACCATACGCTGGACAAGATATTATACAGTGGAGGCCGAGACTGCATACGAGGAGCGTGGGACCACCCCCAAAAGATGGATGGACGACATCAGCGAGTTGGTAGGTCGAAACTGGTATCAAAAGGCCATAGACAGAGAGGAATGGAAAAGAAAAGGGGAGGCCTATATCCAGGAGTGGATCAAAGGGCTGTTAAAGAAGAAGAAGATACATAGTCTACTTTAAGGTATCTAGGTATAAGTACATTTGAGATTTTGCCCCATGTCGAACATAGTAACAGGGATCAATTTAAATAAAGAATAATGTAGAAGAAGTGTAGCATCGTCGTTTCCTTCATGGGTTAGATTTCAGACCTGTTCCTGTGTCCTTCGACGTTTTCTTAAACCGCTCTCTATTACCTCTATTTTTCTGTCAAACAATATATGTTTGGGTCTTCTCTTATGTTTCCATTGCGGATTCTAAATTATTCTATAAGGCTTCTTAAATATCTTAAAAACTCTATTTCAGCACTTCGAATGTCTCCCATTTTTTTATCAAGACCTAGGCTTTACCGCCACATACAACTGTTGGACTAGCCGTGGTTTTGTATAGTTGCGTTTCAACTTTTACTTTACGTGAATGACTTGAAATTAATTTATTTTGCTTTTTGTATCTAGATCTTGTTCGTTAGCTTCGTGTTTAGCTACTAATGTTGTTCAATTTGTCTTTCTGTAGGCAACTTTCTTCATTTTTTGAATATCGTTTATATACAGGGTGTACCATTACAACCGAGACCTGGGGGCAGGGGACATCAGAACAGTGAAAAACTTTATACTAGCATGTGTTCCACCAGCCTTAGTTTATGAGATACAGGGTATTAAAAGCTACACATTTTCATATTGTATCATTATACCCATGTATCTTTCAAAACTATGTCAGTTCATTCCAATTGATTGATATTAAATTGCACGTTGCTTGTGACAATATCAATAATGGCTTATTCAAACGAAGAAATAATAGACATGATTTTGATGTATGAACTAGCCCATTGTAATGCAGTAGAAGTAAGACACCCCTTCGTGGAACCTTTCCAAAACATCAGGCCTCTTCCAAAAAAACAGGAACACGGGCGTGAGATCACTTAATATCCGAAATGTTGAAATCGAAGAACGAATTTTGGAGCACGTTAATGAAAATCCTAGCAACTTTACCCCACGAATATCAGCACATGAAAATGTTAAACACATGACAGTGTGGAGAGTTTCCGACAGGTACAAGCACTGCAGGAAGGCGATTATCCTCAACGCCTCAACTGCTGAACTTGGTTACTCCAACAATCTGCTGATTATCCAGATTTTTTACCTTCTGTGATATATACTACAAAGTTGGATTCATCAGAGATGGCGTTGTTGATTTACATATCACTCATCATTGGACTGACCAAAATCCACAAACTTTTCTTCAGTTTGACCCTTTTTTATCTTGAACGAAGATTAACAAATATCTTGTATGCAAATTTTTTAAGGTTTGAATTGAATTATTGACTATTAGAAGACGTCCCACTTGATGTTATTGGATGCATGTGGTTTATGCATGACGGTGACCCACCACATTTTAGGCGAGTAGCCAGAAACGTTTTAGATGAACGATTCCCTAACCAGTGGATCAGTGACGCGGGACCTATAGGCTCGCCTGAACGATCCCCAGATATAAATCCATTGGACTTCTACCTGCAGGGCCAATTAAGATCTATTGTTTATTCAGCACTTATTGCTCATATGGAAATACTTCGTCAACGCATGCAAGAAGGCTGAGCAAATCGGGCTAAAAAGTATTCGTAAATAATTTATAACCCACGAATGGGACTGATGTTCTAATAGTCTGGTTATTTACCTTGGGTTTTCCATCGGTTTCTGAAGGTTTTGCCTCGATTTATTTGTATTTTTGTTTGTAATCCGACTAGATTTAGAATTTGCTGGTGACCTAAATCTACACATGCGCAGAAATATGTGTACTAGTTAATTTTAAGCTTTCCTGTGTATAATTCTGTAATTGGTAAATGAACTATAGCGTTTTAAGGATACATTTAAGTGTTCATAAATATTATTTTTATTTCAATAAAAACATGTAATTTTAATACACGTAAATATGTTATTTTATTAAGCTTCAAATTATATGCATGTGAGATAACTAAATGTGCATTTTTTCAAATAAAAAAATAATTTGGAATCATATTTTATGTATCTTAACACACACTAAAGTTATTTGTTAAATTTGGGGTTGGTTAGATTTTGGCAATTTAGATCTGCTTCCCGATTGGTTGTTGTAATTAAGAAATAAGTCACATTTCTATGACATAAGCGATGCACTTTCAATTGTTTCGATTTTTTTTGTGGTTCTGACAACCCTCAGAAAATATTGAGATGTTCTTAGTTATTGCCTTTTTACAACCAAAGAGATAGCGTGTATGTTCAAACACTCGTTGGAATTTGTATTTTTGCAGTAATGTTGTTTATTGGTGTTAATAAATCTTGTTATAAAAGTTATTGATGTTTCGACATTATTTTAAAAGTATTTCCTGGGGCCAAAGTGGTGAAAAATTAACAGCGAAACGTATCTACAAGATTTGGATTGCGTATTCTTCTTTGTTCGCTTGTTTCGCAACTGAAATTCGTTTTATTCGTTCAAATTCACGTGTACTTAAATGCCATGAATGTCAACAAAGTGTTAAGCGTCGAAATTTAACTATCATAAGAAAAGTTTCCATTGTTTAACTGATTTAACCACAAAGAAGCCTATTAATAAACAATTAAAGTTCATACTAAGAAGAGATCACTACGGAGAAATCAAATAAATTTATTTACATGACGAATTAGAATTTAATATTGCATTGAAATTTAAATTGGTGTTCTGCTTTCTAAAATACAACAGTTTCGGCATAATAAATCTAATATGACCGTATAATAGACAGTAACCAATTATGACTCACTGTATACGATTTTACGTAACAAAGAAACTACATTCAAGGCGACAGCCCTGAATAACGATCATAAAATTAAAACAGGAGAGAAACAAGCCGTCAACGGTACTTTAAACAGTGTTAACGAAAATCAGCTACAGTGGCACTCATATGAACACAAACAGACTAGACATATACGAGTGATGACTAGAGGACTACCTTCAACATCAGACCCGAACAAGATTGTTGAAGAACTAAAGCAACGTAATCTGTTATGCGTAGACGCTACAAACATCTTAAAAATGAGAGAACTGAAAGACAGGAGTATTTGAAACAGTAAAAAAAACCACTCCCGCTATATATATTATCGTTTGAGCATACAAAATACATGAAATGAAGGAAACACCTTTGAATTGAATGAAACTAATTGAAACTGTAAGAAAAACAAAATTAATACCAGAGTGTAAGAATTGTCAACTACACGGTCACATTCAAAGTTTCTGTAATGCACACCAAAGTGCATAAAGTGTGCTGATAAATATTTCTTTAACACTTTAACCAGAACAGAAGCGGGAATGTACAAACTGTAACCTAGTACATCCGGCCAACTATAGAGGCTGTGCAGCAATGCTTCAGAAACTTGAACAAAATAGTAGAACAACAACAACAAGCAATAAAAATGGCTAGAAAATAAATTAGAGTAGCCACGTGGAAGGCCAATGGGATCATATAACAACTACCTGATCTACAGGATTTTCATAATATCCAGAAAATAGATATAGGTCTCATCTCAGAGACTCACCTAACAAGCCAATCCCATATTCAATTCAGAAGATTACCGTACCATCTACCCATCAAATGCAGCAAGAAAAGGTAGTGCCATAATAGTCAAAAACATCCCTCACTACAAAGACCTACGTATGGAACTAGAGTAAAACCAGGTATCAGCAATAACTATCAATCAATCACTATAGCAGCAATATACTGTCCTCTCCGACTTAATCAAGAAAAAGAGAGTTATCTTAATATTTTAAGCCATCTAGGTAATAAATTTATAATTGGCGGTGATATTAATGCCAAGAACTTCTTGGGTAGATCTAGGCTATACACAAACACGGAAAAGGAGCTATATGAAGCAATTACACCGCTTGGATGTTGTTATAAATCAACAGGAAAGACCAAGTATTGGCCCACCGACTCAAAAAGATTTTGGACAACTTCATCACTAAATAAATCTTTCCAAACTACAAGGCGGAATTGTGATCTGGATTCTGACCACTCCCCAGTAATCCCAACTGTAAGCGTAACCATTCTCAAGATAGAACATAATCCAACACTACTGAATAGAGAAACTGACTGGAAGGCATTCCAAGAAGAAGACTTGTTTAACACTATGCAGTTGCATGTTCCCCTGAAGGCAGAAGATCAACTAAATCAAGAAGTTTAAACGTTTATAGCAAAGATGCAACAGGCTGCTTAGGAAAATATTCCTGAAATGCAGAGATTAACGGTTGGTATGAACCACTCTATAAAAATTAGAAAATTAATAGCCGGAAAAAAAGGAAAGAAAAAAAAAAGTAGCGACAAAACAAGATTAAACAGTGCTACTCAAAAACTAAAAGAGGAAATTGTACAACTACAAAATGAATCAATAAATAAACACCTGTTAGAACTAACAGATGATAACACAACAGATTATTGCCTTTGGAGAGTCACTAAAAAATTGAAACAACCATGCATATATAGTCCACCAATCAAATATTAAGGGGGAAGTTGGCCAAAAAGTAATCAGGAAAAAGTAGAAATGTTGCAAGCCATCCACAACAAACTTTCCAGATGAATGAAATTAAAGTTTTGCAAAATTTACACATCATGAAGGTGAAGAAACAAACATTGGTAACTCCAGAAAAGGTTGCAGAATAAATTAGAACCCATATCAGTTCGAAAGAAGTTTCAGGATATGACCGTATAACCGGAGAAATACTTGAGAACTTGCCCAGGAAACAATTGGTAAATTGATGAACACTTGACAAATTCAGCATTCCGCATGAAACATATACCGGAAGTCTGGAAAATGGCCGAAGTTGCCATGTCTTGATAGTAGGTAATGGTAACGAAGAAATAGCTGACAAACTCCAAGAATCTTGCATTAGAGTAACTGATTGGACTAACATATGGAGAACAAGAATCAACGACAGCAAGTCGGCATAAATTGTCTTCACTACCTCACACTCGTTGATTTATTTACCTTCCTTCTTTGTGTATATTTTGTCACCAGCTAGGAGACAAGGAGGAAGATAGGTCAGATTCGCATGGGCTATCGATCCTAGGCCTTTTGTCAGGGTGGCTCCTACTTATTTTCAGCATATCCCGTATCATAAAACCTTCTTCCTATAATTGTGTTCCGCGAACTACCCCTTCTCTCTAAAGTAGCCGACTGTGCCTGTTTCTACAGTACGTTTTGTTGTCTGCTGTCGCAAATAACAATTGGATGTGACACAAAATGTTTGGCATCCTATTGTTATTTTGGCACGTCACACGGTTTCTTTATTTGTTTTTAATGGAAATGCCTTAACTCCTGGAAAAACTGTCTTTGCCTTCGTGATATTGTATTTCTTAGTTTAATATGGTTGTTTTACCAAATTTGATGCACCTTTAAAGCCGATATTTTGTTGTCTTATTTCTTTCGCTGGTTGTCTATATCTTCAGCCAAGGTCGGTATCAACACTGTATTCTCTTCTTCTGAAATATTTTGTATATCTCTAATTACTTGCAGGTAAAGTGGTGCAAAATGAACTTTCTGACCTAACATTTTCCTGAAACAGGACACTCAATCAAAATGTTGACTGATTTCAGCAGGCATTCATGATCTAACAACAGCAATGCTGCTACCTTGGTAATTAATTCAAATACACTAATGAAATCCTGAAAAGAGAAATGTTTGAAGTATATAAACGTGTTTCGCTCAGCTGTGAGAAGGCTACATATTTTTCTCTTGAGCTGATTTCTATTTCAAGTAATCTATTTTTACTCATTCTCAATAGCATTTTCTTCTAGAACCGTAGAATCTGAACATTCTTATTTTAAGCAGTATTCAGGTAACATGTCTACCTCTACATTATCAATTAGTGAATTAGGAATTACACTAATTTAATATTATTAGAACAAGAAACATTCGTGATTGATATTTTAGAACTTTGGTGTTCAGTTATTAATCCCCGTCTTTGCATCCATGTATCTGTTAAATTAGCAGCAGGACGTCAGGTTAGACACTATAATATATTCATAAACGCAGCTAACAAACCGCCAATTTGCTAGAAGCAATTACAGTTATTGCAGGTTTGGTGTTGTAAAACCCTTGGGAAAATGTGGTAGTAAATATTGCCTGCGATGTGGCGTTTCACTCACCCTTGATTCCTAACCAAGCTTAATTCGGAATTATTAATAAGCAAGCAGTCACCGTTAAACAAGAAGTGGGTGAGAGCACGGCGTAATGAATTTGTGATATGAAAACCCTAATTGAATGATCATTTTAAACATTTCGAGGTCGAACCGCAGCAGGCTTTAAATACTTTACGCCAATTAGGATGCTTTAAAGTTTTGGATTTTGGAAGCATAAGGGGAAAACTGCGAATTTACTGGAGTATTCCTCACACGCACAGTTTTGATAACATTATTCCGTTTCATGAAGTTTCTGGATTCGTTACATTGTTGTTAATGAATACATTTTTTATATATTTCATGTTTACAAGTACACTTTTTCTGTATCCATGCAAAGCTACTTTCTGCCTATTACATCATTTCATTTATCCACAGATATAGATATAAGTATCCGATATTTTTTTCATGCTTCTAATAGAAGAGATATATTATAGTAACATGAACCTATAATTTCAAACCAAGTACAACTCTAAAAAGTGGTTAGTATAAAATATATACAGTGCGATTGTAAAGTCTGGAACTATCGAAATAAAGCTTTTATTAAATGTTTTTGGAAAAAATCCTCGGTTTTTATCTTAAATTAGACATATTTTAGTGTAATTGTAATTTGTATATTTTTTTAATTTGTCGTCATATTTCTATTTACAATCTGCTAGTACGGCCTAAATCAAGTATCCCTCTAAAAAACAATTTTCAAATACTAGCTACTATCGAAAATACAGACAACGACTGTATCGTAGACCAAAACAAAGATGAAAAATCTGAAAAATCGCCACCATTCATTATACATCACATCGTCAACATAAGTCCACTTATACGATTGATTGACAGTACTATTAAAAAAGAAGACTACCATTACGAAACTATGAATGGCAGCAAGGTCAAACTGCAAATAAATACTGTAGAATATAATAAAAAAGTTAAAAAAATACTCGACGATAATAACGTGGCTCGACATACCTTCGGTTTGAAGGAAGAAAGAAGCTACAGAGTAGTAATCAGGAACCTTCATTATTCAACTGAGATTGATGAAATTAGAGAAGCCATGTACATAAGCCTAAGAATGTAACAGTTGACAAATGAATACAGAAATATATTCTTTGTTGAACTGGAACCAAATGCAAATAATAAAGACATATTTGGCATACAATACCTATTGAATGCCAAGATCAAGATCGAACCACCGCGTACGAAAAAGACGCTAGTGCAATGCAAGAGATGTCAATGTTGTGGACATACCCGTAACTTCTGCACAAGACCGTTCATATGCGTAAATTGTGGAGCAAACCATGAGTCCAAATAATGCAAACAGCCAAAAACTAGCACCACCAGTTGTGCTCTGTGCAGGGGAAAGCACCCTGCGAACTTTAAAGGTTGTTAGGTCTACCTGGAATTATTTAACAGACGCTATCCAGACGCCAAATTAAGGCAAGTTACACAGAATCAACAGGTTGCACAATATGTACATGTACCCGCTGAATTTCCACCACTACCAAGGCAGGTATATACCAATCAACTAGCCTTAGCAGTGCATCATAGTGCTGGGGAACAGCCTATAAGAAACCTTAGAGAGCCGTTTACGCAAGTTACTGCTCTGGGACAGACCACAATAACGTCAGACCAACCGAGTCCCTCAGTGCAACTCATGCACGAAACAATCACAAATCGTAATAAAATTATTGCGGAACTTATGGCAGAAGCAAAAGAAATGAGGAAAACCATTGAAACCCTTGCTAGACAAATTAGCATACTATGACAGCAAAACATCTCAACTAATGGTTAAATATAAAACAGTCACATGGAACTCCAACGGCTTGACGCAACATCGTCAAGAAGTTGAAACATATATAACCACAAACCAGATAGATATCCTTCTCATCTCGGAAGCACACACAGAACGTACCCACTTTAAGATCCCAGGAGACTGTATTTATGACAACAAGCACCCTAATAGCCATGCAAGAGGAGGTACAGCAATAATAGTCAGACAAAGCATAAAACATCATGAGCTCTCCAAACAAAGCAGAGAATACCTGCAAGCCACCACCATCCTAGTAGAAGACTGGAACGGTCCATTAGTTGTTTCGGCTGCGTATTGCCCCCCTAATTACACAACAAACAAGGAAAGTCTTGATGAATACTTCAAATCCCTAGGAATTAGATTCATCTCTGGAGGTGATTATAATGCGAAACACCTCCAATGGGGATCCAGGCTGCACTCCTCACGAGGTAGAGCATTAAGGGATGTTATAAAAACTAGGCAGTTAAATTACTTATCTACAGGCAAGCCAACATACTGGCCCACCGACAAAACAAAGATCCCAGATTGCCTGGATTTCTCATAACAAAAGCCATTGGTCATGTATACATGAAAGTGGAAGAAAGTTATGAGTTGTCTTCTGACCACTCACCGGTAGTTTTAACCCTAAGCACAACTTTCTTCTAGAAAAACTCTCAACCACAGCTACATAATCCACAAACGGACTGGGATTACTTCAGGGAAAATGTTGACGAGGAACATTCCTCTAAATGCAGTAGAAGACATAGAAGCGGCAGTGGAAAAGTTGACGACTACCATACAAAAAGCAGCCTGGGAAGCCACACCCACAACAAAACCCCACTTAACGAAGCATGACTACCACCTAACAATTATGAACAAAATAACTGAAAAAAGAAGACTAAGAAGGCAATGGCAAAATAGGCGACACCCTGCAGAAAAGCAAGCATACAACAGAGCAGCTAGGGCACTAAAGCGGATGAATAGGGAATACAAAGATAAATCCTTCAAGGGCTACCTAGAAGGAATAACAGCATCTGAGCGCACTGAATATTCCCTATGGAAGGCTACGAAGCATTTCAAACAGCCGCAGAGGCTGGTACCGCCGATCCGGAAAGAGGACGGATCCTGGGCTAAAACTGATAAGGAAAAAGCCGAGGCCTTTGCTCAACATCTCAAGAATGTCTTCACACCACTGCCGGGGGATCAGGCAGCAAACATCGAGCAAGAAGTCTAAAACTACCTGGTAGCTCCCCTACAGCTCTCTACCAATCAAACCATTCGCCACGAATGAAATTAAAACCATGGTAAACAGTCTGAAATCCAAAAAATCACCCGGGTATGACCTAATAACAGAGCGTATCTTGAAGGAACTACCCAAGAAAGGACTGCTGATGATCACCTTTATGTGCAATACAGTGTTGAGAACTGGAAACTTCCCAGCGCAGTGGAAAGTTGCCGAAATCATCCTTGTCCGAAAGCGTGGCAAACCACCTACTGAAGCTGCATCGTATCGACCCATAAGTCTCCTACCCATCATCTCGAAACTGTTCGAAAGGTTATTATTAAAGAGGCTGATGCCGATTCTACCCAAGGAGGGATTAATACCTGATTACCAGTTTGGATTCAAGAAAGAACATTCCACTGTACAGCAGGTGCATTGAGTAGTCGACATTGTCAATAACGTCTTTGAAGAAAAAGAATACTGCGCTGCTGTCTTTATAGATGCGAGTCAAGCATTTGACAAAGTTTGGCATAAAGGGCTGCTATACAAGCTAAAACAGAGTCTTCCTGATCAATTCTATTTACTATTAAAATCCTATCTACATGAAAGGCATTTCCTAGTTAAACACGAAGAAGAGCTTACTAATCTATATACAATAAAATCTGAGGTACCACAAGGGAGTGTCCTTGGGCCAATAGTTTATCTCCTATATATTGCAGATTAGCCTATTAGCGAAGAGGTCACAACAGCTACATTTGCGGACGACACGGCCATCCTGACCACAGATCCAGTGAAAGCTTAGCAGAAACTCCAAAGAAGTATTGACTCCATTCATAACTGGTGCAAAAGATGGCGCATAAAGATAAATGAGAACAAAACTATCCAAGTTACTTTTACCAAACCTAGAGGGATTGCCGAGCGATTACATTAAATGGTGCTCCGATATAACAAACTGATAGTGTTAGGTACCTAGGGATGCACCTAGACAAGGGCCTAACATGGAGAACCCACATATGGAAAAAACGGAAAGAGCTAAACCTAAAATTTAGCAAACATTACTGGCTGCTAAGAAGAAACTCTCCTCTTTCACTCGGCAACAAACTACTTCTTTATAAAGTAATACTTCAATCAGTATGGATGTATGGCATCAGTTATGGGGAACTGCATCTGCCTTAAATATAGCTATCCTCGAAAGATTCCAAGCTAAGACGCTTCGTACTATCACCAACCGCACTACATTACTAACTGAACCTATTGGACAATAGTAACCAGAACCGTAGACTTAAAAGACAATAGACATTAGACCTACCTTTTAGATTTACCGAGTGATTAGTTAATGAAACTGAATTCAAATCATGTGGTATGTGTGTGCAGCTACATGGGTGTGTAAGTACGTGGATGTGCACATATAACATAATTAGTATAGTAGTAAAATAAGGTATAATACTGTAATATCTACTGCTACAATTCTTAAGATGTAACTGTAACACAATTGCAACTAGTTAAAGCTGAAGAAACGTCAATGGACGGCTACTTCCCCTTGTCAATAACTGTACTGATTTACTTATTGCTGATTTGAAGATTGTCTTTTGTTTCTGAGTTATGGCGATAGCGAAATTTTTTTTAAATGTATACCTTGGCCTTGGGTCTAAAGACAAACGCGCAAGCGAGACCACCGAGCCGGGCCATACATTACTCTTACCTTAATTAAAAGCACACAGCCCTTTTAGTTACACACAGTTTTATTAGTGGCCGCACAGCTACAGTCATAAATAGTAATACACCACCCTTACATCAATTAAGAGCATACAGCTCTTACATACGGGCACCTTAAAGATACTATAGCTCTAATCATAAATGGAAATACATTACTCTTACATTAATTAAGAGCCCACGGCCTTTTAATTACATACATTCTTATTAGTTACCACCCAGTCCTTTAGTTGCGCACATTCATCTTGGTGAATAAGTAGCTTTACTTATAAATTAGGGATTCACAATACAATTTATTACTAAGTACACAGCACTAATAATAAAATAAGAACTTAGTAGATAATAAACACAGAACACACAGCTATAATTCCAACTTCTAACGCGATTACTAAGTATATAGTTCAAAATTTTATTATAGGAACACATCATTTTGTACAAATTAATACCCTATTCGTTACCATTCACCCCCAATATTTTCTACTACGCGTCTGACATCTGCATAATTACAAGAAATGTTTACGAGGGTTGCCTATTATATTTCGGGATTGGGCAACCCTAGTGCTGCTATCTGGGAACTGACGTCTCTATTGTAACGTTTGACATTTTTGACAGTATACGTACTCAGAACGTTCTGACGTACGAGCGCTATTTGTGTCGTTTACAGTAACGTGAAAAATTCATATCGGCGAAAAAATGGAATTAAATCGTGAACATTTTCCTGCAATTATTTTTTAGAACTTTCGACGTGGATTAACTCAACAACAGTGCATCGATGAACTTAATTCGATTTTTGGCGATGAAGCACCATCAAGGACCAGTGTTTGTCTCTTTGTGGCCCAAGTTCATTTTTTTAGAATCAGATACTTCTTTTTATGTTTTTTGGTATTAGAACAGTAGTAAGAACAACAATTGTCAAAAATATATGCATTCTATTTTCAAACATTTTCAAAAACATATGGTTCTGCAATGGGACCAGTAGGACACAAAAGAACAATAAGGATAATAATCATTTTGTATGAAATGACAAAAAAAAGTTGGACTGTTTGGTCAAACAGAGACCAACATTACACGAACTACAATGCCATCTGGAACGGTGTGGTTTCAGACGAGAGCTGCAATGTGCACATCGAACTTTGGTGCCATAGATTGGCAGATGGGCGCACTTGTCACATCTTTTCAATCGGAACATTTACTTTGTATCTATTCATTGGCTTTTCAGTACTTGTTCTATTTTTCTTCGGTACTTCAGGGTTTGCTCCAATGAGCCCATATACCACTGCAAATCTAAAATCTTTTACATTGACGTTCTTAACATCAGGAACTCGATTTGAATAAATTATGAAAGTGTTTACAATAGTCAAATCTATGAAGTGCCAAAACAACCGATGCGACCACTTGCGAGATTTTCTATTTATTTTATACAGCGAAACGTACATGTCTGATTTGTCAACGTACCCCATCTGCTGGTTATAATCTTTGACTAACTGTAAACAGGGAACGTCATCTATGGTACCATCATATTTCTTTCTTTGCACTACTTGCGTTTCAGTTCAGGATCATGAAAATTTCTGAGAAATAAAACCGATCTATTATCTATCCACTTTAGGTACAAAAGTCCGTCAGTACTCATTCGCCAGTCACGGTCTCCTCTATTCATTTGCTTATCTGGCAAAAGATCTTTTGATTCATTCTTGTGTTTTTTTGGAGTAGTTCCACAACAATAAATCAGATCGCTCAAAAGATCTTGTTGTAGTTGTACCCCACTGAAACAATTATCTATATAAACCTTATGGTGTTTGTCCACTAGTACTCTAGTCAAATCTTTCACAACTCTAGCTCCTAAATTGTTCTCAACTTTATCGGTTTTCCCTGTATAAACTTGAAATTGTGAAACAAAACCAGACTGATCCCCACGTACCCATATCTTGTAATCTCTTTTTATTGGTTTTTTTTTGGCATGTACTGTTTGAAACTTATTCTTACCATAGATTCATCTACACTTTAATGTTTTCCAGGCTTATAGCCATCGAAAAACTGTTTTTATATCTTTATGATTGTAACAAGTTATTATTTAGGTGAAGGTTTCCCAACAGCCAACTAAAACGATTGCGAGCCATAACAGAAGATATAAATGGGTCCCTCATCTCACATTTCGACAACCAGTAGTCCTTATAACTTGGCTTTTTGGTTAGGCCCATCATACTATTGATACCCAAAAAGCAGTTCAGTTCTTCTAGAGTGGTAGGAATAAAGCGGTCACCATGTTGCTGGGTGGCATATAAATTTGTTTCAAAGACTATAGTTTTCAGTAGCTGCTCTGTAAAAAGATAACAAAATGTATCTATGGGAGATTCAATATCATCTGGAACAACAGGGCCGCAATTCTCCGTAAATGGTAGTGGTTGAGTAGTATAGTGTGGATTTTTTGTCCACACAATACTTTGATTTCTAAAACATGATAGAGGAAGGTCATCCTCACTTTCCCAGTCTTAAGTGTAGTATTACCTAAATAAAAAATAATCCTTATTTTCTAGGAAAAAAAATCATGCAACTCTAAGTACTTGTCTTTCAGCATTGTTATCGCCTAAAATTGAGTTCATAGCTGCATTGTCCTCATCATCGAAGTCTAGTTCTTCCTCTGAAGGTGCGTCTGACGTAACCGACCCTGTATCAGATGGAATCTCGTGTAACAAGGCATGCGCATCATTTGACGTCAGTTTTTCAAGATCAATGACAATTCTCTTACCTAAAATGTTTCAAAGGTAAATCATATTTACGACCTTGTGGGTCCATATGGAACCACAATTTTTAAACAACAATATGTTTACAAATGTTAATTTTGGAACTATATATTAAAATGTGGTTCCACAGCGGATCCACAATGCCTCAAAGGGCTATCGAGGGTTTACCTAATTCAATCGTGGCCGTAGTTCTCTCAACGACGAATTTCGTGATGGTCCTCCAAAATCGGTTGTTGTTCCGAAAAACATTGATACTGCAAGATCGTCATGTGATCCATCGTTAGATTGAGGTATCCTTGAACATTAGTGGGACCAGCATACATTCAATAATGCATGAACATTTGGCCGTAAAAAAGATTTGTTCGCGTTAGATCCCACATAATTTGACAATCGCTCAGAAGCAAGCTCGTGTCAATTGGTCGCAAGAAATGCTCAAATAATTCGATCGCTGTGCTTCAAAACATGTGTATGACATCGTGACAGGTGACGAATCGTGGATCTACACGTATGAGCCCGAAAGTAAACAGCAGCCGACTGTATGGGTCTTCCAAGGCGAGCCAAACCAAACAAAAGTCCTTCGTGGTCGAAGCACTTCGAAGCAAATGGTCGCCTGTTTTATCGGAAAAACTGGACATGTCTCAACCGTACCATTGGTGCAACGTAGAACGGTCAATTCTGAATGGTACACAACCATTTGTTTGCCACAAGTCTTCGGAGAAATAAGGAAAACCAACCGCCGAAGACGGATCATTCTCCACCACGACAATGCGAGCTCTCACACATCGGCTCGAACAAGTGACTTTTTGAGCACTCAAAACGTCGATTTGATGAGTCACCGCCGTATAGTCCTGATTTGGCACCCAATGACTTCGTTTTATTCCCGAACATCTAAAATAAATTGCGAGGGCAACGTTTTCCGATACCCGAAGAAGCGGTTGATGCGTTCAAAATGCATGTTTTGGAGATACCTCAATCGGAGCGGAAAAAGTGCTTCAAAAATTGATACAAAGTTATCGCTTCCCAATTCTGTACTCTACGTTTCACCATAGTCTATTTTGTACACAAAGCTAGTGCACAAGCCGCAAATTATATTCTCTGTAGCATACTCTTATCGAGAATTTAAATAATCATAATGCATCCTGAATTTTCTACAGGATCAAAAGTGGTTACATTGGAGGTGGAAACTTCCCAGTATCTCTGGCACTATTATGTAAACAGTTTCGGGGATTACAAGACGACAGTTCCAGGAGAAACTTGGAAGTTTGAACTTCGTGCACGAGTTTGAAACTTCCTTGCAGCGGTATCAGGTGTCGATTTCTTGTTATATGTATGAATGCAAGCGAGCTCCCTCAAATCTAATTTGCTGCACCGAAATGTTTACACTTCGGAGCAACTTGCGAGAGTTACTGAACATTCGCATGGAATGCCGTCAAGTTGAATTCGTGGTTATCTTTTATACATGTCAATTAGAGCTCATGTTAGAAAGTTAAATTCCAAAGTTGATATCGAGTAAGTAGTTTTCCACGTGGCTTAATGTAATAAAAATGAGCAAGCAGTTACACAGGGTGGGTTCAGGTTTATCAGTTACTTAAATCAATGTCGATCTGGTTATGTTGTTTATTTACACAATGCCATTAGGTGTGAGTGGAATAAAGCGAAACGGATGCAAACTTCTCAATATAGTGTTTGTGCTATCGTATGTGTGTAAACTGGAAAACATAATCGAAACACATGCCGATAAAGTAACTACAGATAACAACTATGCACAATAGTTACGTTTATACAAAGTGCCCAACTAAAACAGTCCGCTATGAATAACATTGTAACTGATCAAATTTGATAAAATCCGCAAGACTAAGAAACAATAGTTTGCAGAAGAACGTCTTCCATGAAAGTCTTCCAATCTACTTCCTTCTCATATCCCCACCAACACCAACCCCAAAATTTTAGATGACAAGGGGTCCGTGTTCATTTGAAAGGTTTTTCTATTCTTCATACAATACCAAATTTTCTTTGCTATTCCGTCAATTTCGTGCTTAGAATATTTTATTAAATGTTCAAAATGGCTACCATCTCCTATTAAGAAAAAGAAAAGGAATAATAGTAAAAACAAATGATTTGAAGAAGAGCTGCTGTTTATAGTAACCACAAACATACTTTTTTAGCTTGTTACCGTTAATGTTAATGTATACTTAAAATTGAACTGGCTCGTGTTGATTTTTGAAATCTGTCTAGTATGTATTTCTTGGTATTTCTTCTTCCTTTTCTTCTTCTTCTTAAACGTATTTTAGTCCGGTGGCCTTTTATTTACGGCTTGCTCTTGGGACGTTGATTGCCAGCTATCTTTCCATTTTTTCGGGGGCTTACCCTGTGGTCTTCTTCCTCTGGGTTTCTCATCTCTGGCTATTCGTGCTAATCGGTTCCTCTCCATCCTTCCAATATGTTCATTCTATAATTGTCTCCTTCATTTCCGTTACCATTTTACTACATCTTCTGTCTTGCACTTTTCCCTTATTTCGGTGTTTCTAATTCTGTCTCTTTGCGTTTTTCTCTTTATAGATCTATGGAATCTAATTTCTGATATACTTAGTAGGTTTTTACCGGTCTCACGCAGGTTTTATATCTGCATATTGTAATCGTCTGCTGCTGTTTTAAATGCTTGCCGCATACGCTGTAGGTCATCTTCGCTCTCTGACAATATAACAGCATCCTCGGCGTAGCAGATTATCTTTACTTCTTCTGGTCCCATTTTATACCCTTTCCCCGTTGCTTCTACTTTAGCAATGATTTTGTCCATTATGGCATTAAATAGTAATGGACTCAGGCTGTCCCGCTGTTGGATTTCTACTGTAAGAAATACCTCTTCACTAAATTCATTTTTAGTTCTAATCTTCGTGGTGTTATTATTATTTATGTCTTATATTAATAGTATTATGATATTAGGAACTCCGTTTTCTTTTAAAATACTTATTACCGCTTTCAACCTGACGCGTTCGGAAGGTTTTGTTAAATCTATGTAGCACATATACGTTGGTGTGCAGAATTCCAGGGACTTTTCCGTAATCTGTCTTAATATAAATATGGCATCTACCGTGGACCGATTGTTTCTGAAGTCCTGTTACTCTTCGCTGATTTGATATGTCTCCAATATTTGATTTGCTATGACTTGTTAGCTGTTTTAGCAATGTGCATAATAGAGTTATTGTTCTTTAATTTGATGGATCTTTTTATCTCCCTTTCTCAGAATGGGTATTGTGATACTCGTTCTCGATACTGTTGCTACAGTGGATTTTTTTGATGCAGCCGGCTGATTTCTTTGGTCAAATCTTCCCTGTCATACTTGATTAATTCATTAGGTATGTTATCCACTCCGGGGGCCTATTCTTAGGGACTCGGTTTTCTTTTAAAATATTTATTACGGCTTTCAACCTGACGCGGTCGAAAGCTTTCGTCAAATCTAAGAAGCACATATACGCTGGTGTGCAGAATTCCAGGGACTTTTCCGTAATCTGTTTTAATATAAATATGGCATCTACCGTGGACCGATTGTTTCTGAACCCTCGTTGCTCTTCGCTGGTCAGATATGTATCCAATATTTGATTTGCTATGACTTTTGTTAGCAGTTTTAGCAATGTACATAATAGATTTATTGTTTTGTAATTTGATGGATCTTTCTTATGTCCTATTTTCAGAATGGGTATTGTGATACTCGTTCTCGATTCTGTTGGTATAGTGGATTTTTCTAAGATCTTCTGATTCAGCCAATTATTTCTTTGGTCAAATCTTCCCTACCATACTTGATTAATTCATTAGCTATGTTATCCACTCATCCTGATTCTCTCCATCTATTATTTCATTTCCATCGTTGTTATGCTTGTGGTCGCTATTATATAATTGTTTGAAATACGTCATCCATTGCTCTTTTTCCACGGAAAGCATAGCTATGTATTCATTTATTAGTTTCTTCCTGGCCTTTAACATTTTCTAATGTTTTCTATGAGACCCGTACAAATGGTGTTCCATGTCCTCGGTGAACTACGTCCAATATTCTCTTTTTATTTCTCTGATTTTTGCATTCACCCTGTTCCTAACCACGACATATTTTCTGTATGTTTCTGGTGTCTTGTTACTTCTATGCTGAAGGTATGCTTTCCATTTTACTAACTCTAGGGTTCGTACGTCTTCTGTGAACCATGGGTTTATATTTCGTCTTGAAGTAATATTTACTTTTCTTAATCCTAGTGCTTCTGCTGCAGCTTCTAATATGTTTTGTCCAAATTTGTTCCAGCTTTCTTCCACGCCTTCTTCTTATATTATAGGGTTATGGGATACCTTTTGTTTTAGTCTTTGTTCATACAATCTTCGTGTGCTGTCATATTCAATTGATTCTATTTTTAGCTTCTCTGTGTATTGTGGTTGTGGCTTCTTGCTGAGGATTACCGCTATACCTATTTTTACTAGTAAGAGTTTGTGGTCGAATCCTATATTCGGTGACGTTAGGGCTCTGACATCTTTGACTTGTGATGGATGTATTTCTCTATTGGTAATTATATAAATTATCGTAGATTTTCATCCTCATGTATCTTCCCAGATACATTTTTATTGTTGTTTGTGGGAGAAAATGTGTTATTAATTCTTAGTGCATGGTGAACACAAAATTCTATGAATGCTTCTCCACATTCATTTATGGCATTTTCATTAAACCTTTGTTTTATCCCGTTCATCGTTTGGTTCCCTATTGGTACATTCATATCACCGAGTACAGTTATTTTGTCATAAGGTGGAATCTCTTCTAGTATATCTTGCATCTTGTTATAGAATGCACATATTTCCTCTTTTGATTTACTTGTATTTGTAGCATAAAAGGAGATCAGGTGTAGGGTGTTGTTAAATTTCAGCGTGGCTGTGACTATTCTATGACTAACCTACTTTATGTTATTAAAGTTTTGTTCATACTTTTGTTGTAAAAGCAGTCTTACCCCTGATCTTCTTCTTTCTTCAATTCTTTTTCCGGAATATACTAGGATGTAATTTTGGTATTTGGTTGCTACCCTTGACTTTTTTCTTCGTTTCAGAAAGCGCACATATATCAGTTTTGTGTTCGTTCATTTCTATAATGATTTCTTGGTCTTCGTTTTTCCAGGAGACAATATTCCAGCACGCTATCCTTAATGTTTTTTCGTGTTAATGTTCTCGCTTTGTTCGTCCTCATTAATTTATGTCCTTCGTACGAGGCTTCTTTGCCGTTTCTTTGAACATTCTTTGTTTTTTGTGTTACATCGTTAGGTAGATTGCTAGCCTGGTCTGAAGATGTCCCTCTTCGTTTCTCAACACGGCTTGGGACCGGCTTTGGCGGAGTTTCATGGTACTTGACAGTAGTATAACGTCGTCTGCCTAAGCCATACACTGATGCATCTTGTTGGAAAGTGCACCCTCTGTGTTTGTTCTACTTAATCTTATAACTTTCAGCACTTAATCAAATAGAATGTCTAACAATGGATCAAGAGAAGGAGATCCCTTTCCTTGTCTTGGTCTATTTTAATCTTAAAAGATTAAAACATGTTCTATCCCTGCATTCTTACTTGATTTTCTGTTTTATGCTACATCATTTTTATATTCTTTGAGGCTTTCGCGGTTTCTCGAACTGTCAATATTACAATTTATTTTCGGATTAGACCACGTCGTCATTTGGGAACTACACCCAGCATTATCACGTAAGGACCGACCTGTAGCTTGTCTGCCTTTACAAGCATTTGCTTAGAAGTTTGGGCCATATTTGTTCGTAGGCCCTGCCTGCCTAGACAAGGCCGTGTGCTTATATTAATCAATATGCCTCAGTAATGAGGCACTCTGGCGAGCACCCGAGCATTATCAAAGTCCACCTTATGTCTATACTGGTTTAACTGGACTGGGTTCAAAACAGCTAACAGGCATAAGCCGATTAAGTATTATTGTCCTGGCAAACAAAATACATCAAGATCAAATCCTTGTCCGCCCCAAGGTTTGATTAATATAAGCACACGGCTCTGTTTAGCCAGGCAGGGCCTACAAACAAATATGGCTCAAACTTCTAGAGCAAATGCTTGTAGACAGCTACAGGACGGTCCTTACCTGATAATGCTGGGTGTAGTTCCCAAATGACGACGCGGTCTAAGCGGAAAGTAAATTGCAATATTGATACATCATTTTTGTTTTCTTCATATCTCATCTGTGGCTCAGAGTTTGGGGATTATGTAAGTAAACCTATTTATCACTTTTACAGTTCTGAACATTTAGTAAACATTTATTACTCTCCATTGTTGTATGTTTCTCAACCAGGACGATTCCTTTTTCTCGGTTGTTCCCTAATCTAGCTGAATTTTATAAGTTCTGATACTTTATCGGTACGTTACGAAATCCATAAAAGTAGTCGACCAGTTTTTAAATTTCATGTTTGCGTTATTCTTATAACGTAGAAATAATTTAAAGTTGTGAATTAAAAATCTTAATTAAAAAGAACGGTTTCCGCCTATATAGAAACTTATATTCTCAAACTGTGAACTGAACTTTGTATACTTTCTGTAAACTTGAAAGCACCAGCGACTACAATATTCTTCCTTTTTTGAGCAGCTTGAGACACTAAAAACTACTTCTTCATGAAAGGGATTTATGACTGTAATCGCCTAAATTTACAAACGCCACGCTTAAACTAATAAAACATAAGAAAATAAACATACTATTAGGAGAGTTTAACACAATAGTAGGACAAGGAAGGTATGAAGACATGGTAGCTGACTATGGGTTGGGAGCAAGTAACGGAAGAGGCGAGAAATTTAGTAATAGCAAATATTTTTTTCAAGTTACCATCAAGAAGATTATACACATGAAAATCTCCTGATGATGGCAAAGAAAGGATAGTTAGAAGTCAAATAGAATACAATCTTACATAAATGAAAGATTCCAAAATTGCACAACAGCTGTAAAATCGTATCCAGGGGCAGACAAAAATTCTGAACACAACGCGCTAATAGGAATAGTGAGAGTCAGGGTAAAAGTAACAAATACCATCCAACATAACCAAAGTTAACCATGACCACGCGAGTCCATGTGAGACCCCAACCCGAAAGCTTTCGTACGGACGTAATCTCAACAAACGACTTTTTACAGGGTCGTGATCGGTTCCTTGCCGATCGGTTACTCTGACAACGGGGTCGGTCCGTTGTTGCAGGTACGCTAGGAGTATATGTCAGCGCAACATATTGCGGCACCGTCCAAGTGCAGCCGCCTGTACGCGAACGCCTGTGTTATAAACATAAAATTGGAATTTTCCAGAGTATAAAATAATCGGCGTTGTGGCTGTTGCTGAGGTGGTGCTAAAACGGCCGGCTAATTATGTTTTTGTTACAAATAGGCGTATATATTACCATTTGAGCAGAAGAAACCCGACGTCGATATCTTAATTCGCTGGCCGGTGATTAATTTTTCAAGTAAGTATTGCAAATATGCGTTATTTGTAAGGCTTCTCATACGTTCTTTCCATGTTTATAGTTTCTCGGTTCCAATTAAGAACACCATTGCTTTTATTTAGAATTAATTATTTTAGTGTTAATTGCTTTACGCAATACGGAGAATAACAAAATTCTACTGAGGTATATCGATAACCGCATTTTGAATTTATGTTTTGAAGCTGTCGAAATCTGTGTGCGTTCGATAAAAGAATTGTAGAAAAAAAGGTCGGGTCGGGGGGAAAATGTGCAAGGGGGGAGGGGAGGGCATCGTCGGTGGCGGTCGAGGGACGGGAATGAAAATTAAGGGAGGTAACGGGAGCGTGTGAACTCCGTTCCCGTAGGTGGCGGGGTTCGGTAGTTACGGGGGCAGAACGATTCCCGGAGTTGGGAGCGCGGGAAGGGAAGGGATCGATCGGGGGTCTGGCGCAGTAAGGAAAGAGAGGGACGGACGGAGTTTCGACCGAGTACGACAAAATCATCGTAATTCTTGACTTAATATGTATTATATACACGTGTGGGGCGGGTTGCTCCCTTGGATGACAAAAGTACGGGAAGATACACGAGAATCTAAAAATTTCGAAAGAAATACTCAAAAATACTGAAGAATAGCCAAATTTATGAAAATATCCCATAACGATCTCCTTACAATACCGAAAAATATGCAAATATCCTTACCTAATCACTGAAGAATTCCGATAATAATTCCTAAAATTCCACATAATCCTGAAAATACACAAAATTACAACAAAATTTTAAAAAATACCTCAAAATAATCCTAAAAATATAACCCATCTTCTTCTTCTTCTTTATTAGCCCGCAACATCCCATTGTTGGGCAAGGGCCTCCCCCATAAGGGGGTTGTTGATCTACTCTCCCATAGTGATCAATCATCGTGGGAGAGAGTCACCCATAAATGTCAAAGATACCATAAAAGTAATAAAAAGTAAACCCCAACAAGCCTAAAATACACCAACTTCCTAATTATACCTCATAGAGCCTACAAATGCTCCTAAAAATGCTAATAAGGTAGCCAAAAATGTATAAATTTTAGGATTATTGGGGCGCTTTTAAGAATTATCGAGTATATTTTTAAGAATTGCGGAATTTTTAAGAATCTTTATGGTATATTTTACGACTTTGAGGTATATTTTGAGGATTTTAGAGTATATTTTCAGAATCTGTATGTATATATTCAGGATGGTGCGGTATTTATAGGCTTTCGGTGTATCTCTAGGAATTGTGGTATTCTTAAGAATTATGCGGTATATGTTTAAGATTTTGTAACATTTTGTTGGATTTTTGGGTATATTTATAGGCTTTTGGGGGTATCTGTAGGATTTCTGGTATATTTTGCAATTCCTTAATATATTTTAGGAGGAGTTTGGAGTAAAAAAACGGTTGATTTTCGAATCTATGTATATTACGACTTTTTTGTTTATATTAACGAGATGGAAAAGAGTGATGAAGACAAAATGGACGATAGAGTTACGAATAATCATGTATTACTAATAGAAGAAAAGAGATTGTTGCGAGGAACTCTAAAACAAAGAAGACATAAATGGATAGGACACATGTGTTTGTGTAGGAACAATCCATATATGGTACACAAGATAGAAGGTTTCGTGATAGGAGAAAAAGCAGAGGAAGGCCACGTCTACAACTCATGAAGCAAGTCATGAAATACGCAGATGCCAGAAATTACGCAGACTTAAAAGAAATGACTTGCGATCGTCATAAATGGAGCTGCCAATCAATCCAGGGATTGAAGCTGAGAGAGAGAGAGAGATTGATGAGATCTATAAGTGGGTGGAATATCCCAACGTATTATTTAAACACCCTATATATATATTATTGGGGCGTTTACGTGTTTAACTGATAGAACAGTCTATATATTAGCCTCATAGTTAGATACTCGCTTTGGTTGGAGAAGTCAAATCGTCTAAACCAAAAGTATTCTTAGAATACCTCATTACGCATCGACCTTTGATGGTTATATCATCATAAATTAATAATGAATATTGAAAAGGAATGAAAAGTTCTACAATAGAAAACCTCATTTACACATTTAACAAATAAAGCATTCTATTCTGCTGTATTATACTGTACAATGTAACTAAAACGTATTATTTTAAAATTTATAGACACTAGTGTAACGAAAATGAATCATTTTATCTAGATATAGTTTACAATAGAAGCGGTTTCAATTCGAAACGTGGCTAACAAATAACTGCGTATGAATCACAATTTTAATTATAGCCACTTTAAACATAATCTGCGCGCTGTTTGCTGAGATAAAACTCCTCGTCTATAATCGCCTTTATATCAGCAACTAAAGTAGCTGCTTTTGGGGGCTTTAATGAAAAGAAAACAAACAGGGAAGTGAAGTTCCGTTGCCAACTCATCTAAAAGCTCTGGAATAGAAAGATCACAATTTAATCTTGTTTATTTAGGTACGATTCCCGTATGCTTTCTTAATTATTTTCAAGACTTTAAATCCTTTAATTCAAAAGTTCTCCTCCCTTAACAGCATTTCCGGGGTTTGAAATATCTCTGAGCAGACCTTGAATGATATCACAAAAACGCAACTGATATTGTGCGGATTTAAAAAGTGAAAAATCACTTTTGCTCTCGAAATGTTTATCTTGATTTAGAACTGTGACAGTACATACATATTTCATAGTCAATCGTAGAACACGCAATGGAGTTGCAAGACCATAAATAATATTATTGAAAGGTTTTCACAAGTGGTTGACGTGTGAAGGGTGCGTGTTTGGAAGACAAGTGGCACCCCGTTTGTTACTGTCAGATATCCATTAACGATCTGAAAGTGGTGTCGTTATCTTCAAGAAACCAAAGTGCAAATGTATTCGTTTTTTCAGACAACGTGCACATAAACGCTCCTTTGATAGTCATGAAAGGTTCCTGATTTGTGCAGTCCTGAAGCGTGGAAACCGGAAAAAAATCCTAGGAAGTTATAATGTAGGAAATTCAATATTTTACTCCTGAAATGTATTGTAACATCCAGTCGTAATTCTATTCTAGTTTTTGATAGTAAAACTGCATTTGATGGCGTGTCAGGTAACTAACTGATAACTGTGTTTTTGACATTAGAAGATTTACGGTTTAAATTAAATACGAATATGTGTGGATAATCTACATATTAAATCCGTATTCCTTTCCACTGGTTCAATGTTTCCATCGGTAATGTGCAAAAATTTAAATTAATTCTTGTAACTACTTAAATCCCGCGTCTGGCTGGAACTATGCTTAGCCGCCCTTTACAATAGTATACACGTTGAAATTCTTATTAATCCATAAATAAAACCCAAATATTAATAAAATCCCTTGGTATATTATTGATAATATTGTTTTTAATTATGAAGCGTTCCAGTGAAGTGCACTATGTTGAATTTAGCTGCTGATATACTAGATAATCAAGAGACTAAAAATTCAGTTAATTATAGTCGCAAGGCATCACGATGTGTAACAGCTAGTCGATGTAAACATTGTGACGTTCGGCCGCTCGTATTGAACGCACCCTGTATGGGCGACGTTTATTTAGTGTTCCGCAGATTTAAAATTACCTCCGGGCGCCCGAATGAGTGCGATTTACCAATACGTAAGTACATTTGCTTTGTACGGTACCATTCACGGTACGTACGAAAAAGGGGAACGTTCGGTGTCCCAAAAATTCCGCAGATATCGCTTAAAGTACCGATTTGAGAAATTTCGTGGTATGACGCAATATTGAAAAATCTGCCAAAAAGCAAGTCGTTTCCAGGGAAGCTAACTGTAAAAACTCCACCACTGCACACAAGGACTGACTCAAGCTGTACACCCTTCCTGAAGGGCGAATTTTCCATCGAAGAAGGTAAATTTTCATTTGCTAACCACGCTTCAGCTGCTCCATTTATTTTACCTGGCGAGGCCGCCTGAAATGCGGCCCGCTGATTGTGAAATCTTCTGAAACTAGTTTATATTTCCTATCTTTTATTCGAAGGTTTTTAGCGACATAAGAAAATACTGTATGTACAAGGCCTTTCTGCAGTATCTTTTGTTTCAGGTGTTATTAACTTAGATTTAATTCTTTAGGGCTCACCTGTGTGTGACCTTGTTTAATCTTCAGATTGATCGTTTCAAACTGTGTTTGTTTATAATGTTGATCTTTGTTCGTTACCAACTTATAATCATTTAACCATTTTGCATGTATTATATCCGCTTCTTTAATTTAATTAAATGCCTTGGTAAACTCAACTCTATTTTATTTTGATCTCTGTTAAAAGTAATGGTATAGTTATACCAATCTTTAAGAAGGGTGATAAACAGACTCCAGGTAACTACCGGGGATTAATGTTATTAGACACCTCGCTCAAACTAACAATAAGAGTAATAAGAGAAGGAGTAGAAAAGACCAAAACTCTTAAAAACGAATAGCAAGGTTTTAGAAGGAGTAGATCCTGCATCGAAACCATTTTCATAATACAACAACTTATAGAAAAGTCACTGGGGCACAATAGACCGGCCTTTATGTGTATGATAGATCTGCAGAAAGCTTTCGACACGCTACTATTAAAAGACGTGTTATATAATATAGTAAAAGAAAGACAAGTGGCAAATGAAATTATAAAATTAATAGAAGAGATATATACCCACATAACCAAAGTTACACAAAAGATATCTAAAAGTTAACCTCTCAAAAATACAAGGTCACCAATAGTTAACCAAAAGATATCCTGCAGGTTAACTATGTCACAAATTAGTTAACCATAGGGCAACCCTAAGGCATCCATAAAGTCAGTAAAAAGTTAACCATAAAAGATGTCCAAAAGCTAACCATGAAAGTCATCTTTTGGTTAACCATAAAAGATGTTCAAAAGCTAACCTCGAAAGTAATCTTTTGGTTAACCATAGAAAATGTCCAAAAGTTAACTTTGAAAATCATCTTTTGGTTAACAATAAAAGATGTCCAAAAGTTAACCTTGAAAGTCATAACTTGGGCACCTCTTCGGCATACCCAAAAATAATGCCCATTGTAGCATTTCAAGAAGGTACAATTTCTTTCAGAATGTGTAAATAAAAAATGCGTGTACAAAAATTGCTATTTATTATCATAAAACTATTTTAAATACAATAAATTATTAATATATCATATACCAGAATTTTTACAAAGACTTCTTGGGCTTTCTGCAGACTTCTGGACCCAAACTTTAGTGGTGGAAAAAATGTCCAGTTCTGTGGCACCCGGTATAATCTTTCATACTGCAACTGTAAATAAACAATAATTTGTTAACAAAACTTATCTATTCGACATATATGTATAAATATAATTTTTCCAACTTCTAGTATTAACCCAATAATCCTTTTTACCGTTATATTTGTGGTAATTAAATAAACCATTTCAAGTTTTAAACATGTTAATGTTGTGTAATATATGCTTCTTTATATAAATCCCCCCCCCTCCTAAATTGTAAAATACAATATCATGAAACTAAACGGGGTGGTTACATTATAGCAAAAAATGTTATCCAACAAATACAGACTGGTGTCACATTGATCCTAATGGACCCAAAAATGAATTATGTTTATTCCGCTATGATAAACGACAACTATTTATTAAATTTCTTTGATTTGATACAAATTTGGTAAAAATTATTAAGAGAAATTGTCTAAAGAAAGGCTTCAAACAACCCCAAGAACTTTCTCACAGAGAAATATTTAATAGTTTACTTGGTTTTATAACGTTTTAGAAAAATGTACGTCTTAACTTAAATTTAAATAAGTGGACGCGACTGCCTCCCTGGACTTTCCCATACTGGAAACTGTTCATATCGTCTTTATTCAACAGTAGAGTTATTTTCCTGAAAACGGTTGTTCAAGCGCTATCCTATAACCTTGCCTCGTAACGAATAGACTTACAAGGCTTGTAAGAAGTCCCGCCAAATATCTGCGGTGCCCCTTAATTTCCTTTTAATATGCAACCAGGCATACTTCATTCTCTACTATATACGTGATATTGTGACTGCAAATTGAGTTTGCTG
>JABXWE010002085.1:0-24975 GCA_014611495.1 Limonius californicus | reverse complement strand
ATCTAGAAGAAGACCTATTTCCTGATCATCAGTTTGGCTTTAGAAAAAACCACTCTACCATAGAACAAGTCCACAGAATTGTTGAAGTCATAAATAACACATTTGAAAAGAAAAGCTACTGCAGTGCGGTCTTCTTAGATGTGAGCCAGGCCTTTGATAAGGTCTGGCACGATGGCCTTTTATTTAAACTCAAGCAGAAACTCCAACATCTATATTATATCGTACTAAAGTCGTACTTAGAAGAGAGGTATTTCCAGGTCAAGCTCGACGAAGAGCAAACCGAGCTATACCAAGCAAACGCCGGCGTACCACAGGGAAGTGTTCTGGGGCCGGCATTATACCTTATTTACACCTCCGACTTACCCACCAGCAATAGCATAGTCACAGCTACATATGCAGATGACACAGCCATTCTCTCAACACACTCAGACCCAGTCGCTGCAGTACAACAACTCCAGACGAATCTAGATAGAATACAATAATGGCTGCAAAGGTGGCGCATTAAAGTAAATGAGAACAAATCCGCCCATATAACATTCACTAAATGTCGAGGACAATCTCCACAAGTAACCATGAACGGACACCCACTCCCACAGGTAGATGATGTTAAATATCTAGGCGTACACCTGGATAAAAGTCTTACATGGCGCACACATATTTGGAAGAAGAGGGCTCAGCTTGGACTAAAACTAAGGAAGCACTATTGGCTACTAGGAAGAAATTCACAATTATCGCTACAAAACAAACTCCTCATATATAAAATAGTACTGAAACCCATATGGACGTATGGAATTCAGCTATGGGGAACTGCCGCAAAATCCAACATCGATATCCTGGAGAGGTACCAATCAAAAGTTCTACGGTTAATAACCAACGCCCCGTACAATGTCCCTAATGTTGAAATCCGTAACGACCTAAAAGTGCCCACCGTCAAGGAAGAAATTGTGAAGTTCAGTGAAAAACATCTGCATAAACTAGAAGTGCGCCCAAACCCGTTGGCAGTTAATATTTTAGACAACAGTGATCACATAAATCGACATAAAAGAATAAATCCGCTCGACTTACCCTTCAGATTCTAGTAATATGTTGTTAAATACTACATTATATTTTATATTATATTTTACTAGTTTATTACAGTATTTAAGTAAACACAGGAGGGCCGTTAAAGAACGATCCCTCCCTCAAACTATGTTCGCTCAACAAAATTACTTATTGTCATTGTAACTGACAGATTGTAATTAATAAATGAATACAAAAAAAAAATATGAAATAGTCGGTTTCTGCTGTATTAGAGGTTTTCCAGGTACTCATTAAAGGACATGTTTTTCAGGTTTTTAATAGTTGTCCTTAGTTCTCTCGATACCGTTTTTTGTCTGCTGGATTTCTGGTGTTTTGCCAGAACAATGTTTTCAATTTAACTATTTCAAACATTTCTACCTCTTAGTACGGCATTAGCGTTGATATCATAGAAAAAAAATTACAATCAAGTTCATATTCTATTCATTGTATAATACACAAACAAATATTGTAAGAACGTATTACAGCCATAATAAATGACTCATTTTTTCTATATACGAGGTGTGTTCATTTGACATCCATCTTCGCTTTATAAAAAATTAATTCAACAATTTAATTACAACTAATTACCGTCACAGTTAAGGCACCTTTCCCATTGTTTTACTGACCGACGTATACCCTGCTCATAGAATTCTTGTAGCTGCTGATTGAAGAAGTGTTTCACAGCTATCTATACTTCTGCGTCGGACTCAAAATGCCGACCTTTTAGCGTTTTTTTCGGTGGTCCAAAAATATGGAAATCGCAAGGCAATAGACATAAGATGGATGCTCAAAAACCGTCCATTTCTTTCGTTGAAGATTTTCTTTTATCATATTAGCAACATGAGGCTTAGCATTGTCGTGCATCCAGATGACCCCACACATAAGTATTCCTGGACGTTTCCATCTTACTGCTTGATGAAGCTTGTTCAAAGTTTCATAGTACAGATTTGCCTTGACATTTACTGCAGATTTCGTAAATTCTATCAACTAGTGTCCTTCATGGTCGAAAAAAAATGTTAACATCACCTTGCCTGCAGAAGGTTGTGCTTTGAACTTCTTCGGGGGTGGTGAACTTGAATGTTTCCACTGCATCGACGATAATTTCCTGAGTGGCTCGAAGTAGTGTCACCAGCAACTATTGACAGAAGAAAGTCATCACCACTTTGCCTATAGTCTGTGAGGTGTTGCAGAAATAAGCCCATTCGCAAGCATTTTTGTTCATTACACAAGAGACGAAGATTCATTGCGAACAAACTTGGCTGTAACCCAGATTACGAACAATACTATGTACAGTAGGGTGGAGCGAGATTTTTTTTTCTCTCAAATTGATTTTCCTGTATTGTTGAAAGTTGTGTAAGTAAACAAGAAGTATTTTTGTATTTTTTATATTTTTTTCCATTATCCCCTCCACCGCCACAGAGCCCCAGTTACTTTTTTCAGTTTTATAGGTTTGTGGCGGTGGAAAACGTTTTCCGGTTCTCTTTTTCCATAATAAAAAAATGTTTGTTTATCATGTACGCAGCTTATGAACAGTCAGGCGGGTTGAATTTCTAAAAATTGATTTTTCTTGCCCCTCCACTAATCTCCTATTATGAGATCTGCCGACCCGTGCCGGGTGCCGAATGATTTGTGTCAACTTGTTCAGTACCGAGTTCATAACCTGTACAGATCCTACACTCGCACCAACAATTTATGAAATTTCTCTAATTGAAATTCGAAGATTTTCTCTAATAAGGCCTTCCACACATGCCATATTGTTTTCTGTGCAACTGGTCGCGGCTTATCCATAGTCCCCTGTTTTCTATTCGGCACCATTCCTTCACAGTTGTATACGCAATACATGTATTTCCATACACAGTTTACATTCGCGTATGAATCTGCAATGGCTGCACTCCCTCAACGCTTAACAATTGTAGGACTGCACACTGATCAAACTTGAACGGATTTTCAACAACAAACGCCATTTCAAAATTGAAGTTTTAAAAGTCAGAATCAAATTCAAACGCCAGAAACTTATTAATAAATACAAACACTACTAATATTAACAAACGTCATTTGAATTATTGCATTTGCTTTCAAGGCTAAGCTGATCAAAGATGGGTTTCAGTTGAACAAGCCTCGAAGAAACAATATTCAACCCTTAGAAATAGATTAAATATACTTTTATTTGATTGAGTCAAGGGCTGATGTGCTCCCTTTTGACCCCCCCAACTCTGTTATTTCGTGAATGGGATTTAAAGAAGGTTGCATTTTTAACAGCTGTATCAAATGAAAATGGAGATTCTGTCCCACCAGTCACAGAGGAGCATCAAAGTGGAGACGTGCTAGATGAAACCACCTCCGATGAAAGTAACCAGGGCCACCTGAACGACAAGACGACGAAGGTGTTAGACGAAGATACAACCACGGCATTCGCAGAAGACAGCTTGGACAAGCCGGCCACTCCAATAATATCAAACGAAAACAAGAAAGATAGTATCGTATCAAATCCTACCAATGACTTGTAAAGTATGACTTCAGAACGATACGTAATAAAAATCCTTATGGCACACAAGTTTGTTTAACAGTCAGGGATCCAATGAGAAATTGGAAAATTTGTGTACTGTACTTATTAGTTGTAACCGTTCACAAACGTTTTTACTTTCCCATACCTTATAGGTATAGGGTAAGTATTGAATTCATGAAAATTTTCGAAATCGAGATTTTAACGGAAATATCCGTTTTGGGTCTCTAGGAACCCAAAAAAGTGGTTTTTAAAAAATGTCTGTCTGTGGGTGGGTATGTACGTATGTACGTACGTATGTACGTACGTATGCACGTACGTATGTGACGCTCCTACAGCCGAAAGTATTGCTCCGATTTTGATGCGCTTTGGAATGCGGGGGTGTATCGAAAATTCATCGAAAAAATAAGCTTTTCAAAAAAAATCCGAAACCGGAAGCGGAAGTTACGCATGTTTTTTTGGTATCACTTTTTTCGTGATTACAATTTTGAAACTTTTATCGCGGATAACGATAGAGGGTCATAAGACAAATCTGTTAGTTTTTGCGGAACTCGCTAGCTTTAAACTGAAGGGCGCTATGATTTTTTGAAATTTTTGAGTTTAACGCCCAATTACTCGAAAACGGATGAATCGATTCAAATGATTTTTATTTTCTGAATAGTATATGAAGGGTAAAATGAGGTGATATAAAAAGTTTTTTGAAAAATTATAAGGGGCCTAAATTACGAATTTTCAAAATTTTGGAAATTTTCAAAAAATTATTTCTCAAAAACTGCTCCAAGGAATTTTTTTAAACTTCATATGTCGACAGACCCCGCAAGGGGCTTTCGATATGTTTTTTGAAGAACTCCGTAATTTTCCTGTGGCGCCCTCTACGAAGCTTGGAAGTTTGAAACTTCAAACTCCTTTAATTAATAAACGAAAAAAGATAGGAAGCTGGAGTTTTCACTGAATCGCTCAGTACGTAATGGAGCAGATGAATATGCAAAGAAATATTACACTCGTGGATATATGTAAGCGCACCGGCCCCCTCCCCCCTCTTTTTTAGAAAAATATTTTTTTTATTCTAACGGTTGTTATTTGTTTGCGCCAAAGAATCTTTTTCCGGGAAAATAAAAAAATCGATTTTTTATGCCCTACAAAATATAATTTCCAGGGACTTAGAAAATTTTACCTCGGTAGCAATAGCGATCGGTACTAGTTAGACCGCGCGACGGCCTAGCGGTACGGACAGCCCTGCGCACTTTGGTTCAGAACCATTGCCATACTGTCGCGCTACATTCATTTCTTTAACCGGTATTACAACAACAAGTTATAAATTATTTATCATAATTTTGTATTTAATACTTAATTTGATATATATAATTATTATTTATATATATATAATTTGAAATAAAGATGATATGAACAGTTTCCAGTATGGGAAAGTCCAGGGAGGCAGTCGCGTCCACTTATTAAACACTTGCTCTTTGAGTGCCGTCTATACCTTGTTTCTTATCCTTTATCTTTCATTTTTCTCTTTTCCCTTAATTTATTCCACTATTTTTTTGTTCTACCTCTGCGTTTATCCTCTTCTTGACCAGGTCTTTGTGTCTCTTGCCTCTTATTTTTTTACAGTTTTCTTTTTTTCTGTCTTGTATTTGTTATTTCTTTTTGTTTTTAATCTTCCTGTTGCACATCTCATATTGTCACATCTGCTGTTGTCTTTATTTTCCTTTTTTAGCTTCTTATAACTTTTTCTAATTAATAATAAAAATGTTTTACTTTGTTTCAGTGAATGACTTAAAGGAAAGAATAAAAGTGTGGAAGCTGGAACGTTCCCGCTCAACCCATCATTGAGTGCTATTGTTCATACTGTTAAAGTGATTTTTTTCTCTATCCAAGAACACAATAAATGCATTTTGTTCCGAGGGGCAATAATCTTTTGATGGTATCTCGATATTTGTGACACGTTTCTTAGGAATATGTGCAATTAAAATTGAAAACATAATTTGCAGAATCAAATGAAAGAGCACGTTGTTTGTTAAAGTTGGGCTAGCAGTGACATTATTGGTTGAAGTTCTGGGGATTAAATTTTTATACCTTTTGTAGAAAAATAAGCAGGTACGGATTGGAGGCATCGTACGACACGGAATTGTTTACGATCTCAGCATCAAATACCTGATTTCGCATTTTTTTGCTTTTAAACTTACCAGATAGAACTGCCATACTATACAATAAGCTTGATTGCCGACAACAAGAACTCCTAATATTTTTTGATTTGTTTTATAGTTCCGTTGCATTACAATTTAGGGAAATACGTAGTTTTTATAATTAAAATCACTTAATAATATTTTGACAGTTTCATGTATATAATATATAAATGATGAATTTTGATTTACAAAATAAATAAAAAAGGGATTTTGTTTGGCTAAAACAACAGTCCCTGCATCTTTGGTTTCGTTTGTGGTTCCTCACAAAATTTTCTAGACGTTTTCTGAGAAGCAATTAGCATAATTTATGCTGCATTGAAAAAATCAGATTACTTCACTGACGTAATTTTAAATAATAACCCGTTGAACTGGAATTTTGTGAAGGACAACATTACTTATGAGAATTAGAGTTTAATCTTTTTATATGAAACAAATGTATTTATTTAAATGGTGGGTGATGAAATACAATTTGTAGCAATTATTGTTTTTGTCTGCATTTCCTTTATCTATTTCCTGTGGACTAGACAGTTATTCAAATGGGTTTGAATTAAAATATTTAAATCACCGTGTCAGATTGTGTGACCTTCTAAACGTGTTTCCTAATTATCATTGACGCACAAAATTAAAAAACATAATCTCATAATTTCTATCAACAAATTAGTTATAGTGTGGTCTAATTTTTATGCTCGTTTAATTTTGAGGTGGAAATTCCAATCCTGATTTTTCATACTATAACAACAGGCGGTGGCTTCGAAATTGTACTACATCGTGCAAAATGTTTGATAGTTGTTTTCTTCTTGTTCTATTGGTGGCTGTGAAACAAGAAAAATCGAACACCTAATGAAAGTGTCTTTCTTCTGTATTAATAGTTAATTGTATATAGTGCGTTTCAGAGTCGCCGTGCAGCATGGATAAGATACAAATGCAAGATTGTCAAACTTATTTGTGAGGCACCTTTAAGACATAAAATTTAATCCCTTTCACACAAAGGTTTGAAGTATGGTAATGCTACTGTAACCCCTAAGAGAGGCGTGTTGTTAAATGCCAGGTACAATTTTTGCTAAGTGCAATTAATTGTTTATTATTTACATATTTATAAGAGTAAAAAAGAAACAAAACAATTACCAGCTTGATATAATATGCAAGCACTATTATATAACTGAGAAAATAAATTACATAAAATTATGAAGATTTTGTGAAACATTGTAATACTCGTAGTCGGGGTGTAACGATGCGGCCTTTTGCTTATTGGGCCAATCGTTATATTGCTCGGGTAAGCTCGTGAGATGTCCAGGGATCAGTAATAACAGCTTGTAAATAACAATAGGTCTATTAATAAATGTTTAAAATAAATATAATACGTGTGTACAAAAATAAAATGTAATTCTGTATCAAGTAAGTACGCGAAAATCCTGGGTACGGCCCTGTGCCCCGCTCTGGTAGCTCCAACAGACTCAGGGTCGTTGTCGCTACTTTCCAAGAAGCGGACGCTGATTGGTTGCCGTCCGTGATCGTAGGTGGCAAGATGGCTGCCACCGCTGCTCTAATTAAAGTGACAGAAAAATACACGATTATAATTAATTGTGAATTCGCGGAGGTGCAAGTTCTCTGGTAAATAATTCAGGTTGGTGATTGTGAATAAAGATTCTCGCAGTGTGTGCCTACTTTACGGAAATTTTCATGAATTTTATAAATAAATTCCCAGTGATCGCTCCGCTCTGATTTCTCGGGGTTCCTTCGACCTTGGCAGTTCTGCATAAACAATCGGTAGGTATTACTCTTAATTTTTACGTTAAATAACGATTTCAAACCGGAATTGATTTATACTAGCTTTCCTGGAATTGCAAAATTCAAACTACGCGTTTGTCACAGTGTATTTGGTTCGAATTTTGTTCAACCTGGCTTTGCTTTCTAATAAATCTTAATCGGACGGGACTCTGAATTCTACAGTGTAAAATTATCGGGCACGGTGTTAAGCAAATCTTATTTCGCCGGCCAAAAGTTTCTCTGGTCGTTACGTAAATAAAATACGGGACAAATATCTCACACAGTCTTGCACAAAAAGTTTCTCTGTGTCTGAAGGCTGTGTATCATTCTGGGGTATCCGAAATTGCTCCGGTTCGTCCAAGTATACAGGGTACTTAAAATTAAAATTTGACGGATCGTGACAGTTTCGCCACGCTCACGGCAAACTTTATACAGGGGGTTCAACTGGTAAAAGAAAAGATTACAACGTTCCTACGGCACCAATTTGAACACTGATTCGAAACGTTATAATAATTTACTGGTAGAATTTTTTATCGCCGTGGAAGAGTTCAAACACTCCCCCGTCCAGCGATATAAAGGTCTCCAACACGGAAATCGGTCGGTCGGGTATAAACAATATTAAAATAGCCAAGCAGGTTCAACGATAAATAATTACCAACTTCACTGCAAAACAAATGTAAAACGAATCCAATGGCTCGATTAAACTTTCACGGCGGCTGCTTGCGGTCGAAGGCCGGAAGATAGCTCGGCGTCGGAGAATCGGACTGGAAATATAAAAATTGTTAAACGGTTAATGCAACACCGGCGAAGACTGGAAAATTAATTCACTCGCAGGTAGGGTACGGATTTAATTAAACTGGACTGTATTCACTTGGTTAATTTTACAGGATCGGAATATTTAACTGGGATCTTTTAAGAACACTTCTTAAAGGAAAAAGCACGACTGATATTTCTGACTTTTGAATAAATTCAAGAGCCAGGAAATAAGAGTCAAAAAGTGATTTTAAATTGTCCGCGCTGGGGTTTTATACTGGTTATTTTGGGTAGTCGGACATGTTCGTCTTCCCACTTCCACGGGAAAGGAACGTTTGCTCCTGGCGAATTCTCGGATGACGACGGTGACAGATGTTGTTGTTCAGCACTCTTATCTTCTGAACGCAAAATGTGGAGTTTTTGAGATTGCTAATTACTCAGCAATTTAATTCACCCTTCACATTTTTACCCCGTTACACTAGAATAAGGGACGCGTGAGTTCTCGGAAGTGCTTGAGGTCGCGCGCGAGAAAAACAAGAAGTTTTGAGCCTACAAAAGGGAACTGTCAACATAACTTAAACTTCGAAAAACAAAACAAATAGCGAAATGGTAACCCAAAATAAGACTGCAATTAAAATAACGTTATTAATTCTTACGAAGCGGCAAACAAATTAAGAAATTAATTCATACAAAGCGGCACATTTTAAAATGAACATAACAGTAAAATTTTCGAAAAGGCAACCATGACACCTAATGAAATAAGGGACTCGAAGTCCAAAGACATTATAAGGTTTATCAATAGTCTACAACTTCTCTAACAAAGAAAGGGCTCATAAGTTACAAAAGAACTATTAAGGGTCAAAGTGACGGAAGGCATATAAAGGCCAAAACCCTAACATCCAATAATAATAAATAATAATACATTGAAGTAATACAGAGATTACTGCAACGCATTTTTCGAGCGTCAATTTCGAGAAAAGAGTAGTTGGTCCTTGCACGATAATGCACCTGTCCATTCTGCACTGATTATGAAGGCATTTCTTATTAAACAGATCAGATCAGCCACGCGCCCTATTCACCTGAGCCTGCACCAGCAGACTTTTTCATTTTCCAGTAAAATCTATTCACACAGAGAACGACTTGAAAATGTAGAAGGTATATAGAAAAATGTAACCGCCGAACTGAAAGTAGTTCTTCCTGAAGCCTTAACCGACTGTTTTCAAAACCTTTTAGAACGTTTCAATAAGTATATTAAACTAAATCGATACAACCTTAAACAAAAATGAAACCTCGTAAGTAGCAAGAGGTCGGAAACTCTGAAATAGAAGAAGCCCTAGAACTCTAATTGAACTTTTACAAATATCCTTGAAAATTTGATTTTCTTCGGCCCACATTTTCATTGCCGTCTGTTCCTCACATTTCAAATATTATCAAAATCAAAGTAACTAGTCTGAAAGTATGAGAATAGATAATTACGAATCCACCCACTAACTCAATTTCAAAAACTCTTCAGCGTCAATGCGCGATGGTTTGCTAACTCGTCGAAATCAACTTTATAATTGTAACAGAAATCAATAAAAGCAAAAGGGGTGGCCATTTTAAGTTAAATCAGTTTTAACGCGCAAACACATTTTCGTTAGCATTTTGATCGAATCATGGTTTCAAAATCAAAATTAAAAAGCTTACCGGTCAAGTAAAATCATTTGCATATTGGTATTTGCACATGCAACCTCACTAAACATACGCTCTTGGACAATAATATTAATGGGGCTTCCCATCAGATTTTGCCTTGCAAATCCATATGTAAATGTCGAAATAATCGGGTGATTCAGTGAGCATAGACTGAGATAATCCCCTACGATTTCGCGATGTCCAGATACCGTATGATTGGATATGAGATTGCGGACGACAAGATTAGATTTGCCCCTATCAACTCCGAGGATAATTTATAGCTAAAAATTAAATTCCGGATGGTAATAGTGAAATATGCTGGTTATGGGTAGTAAAATTTAATATGTGAAAGCTCTGGAAGAATCTAAGTTAGATGTGTACTATATCAAGTGAAAATAACAAGGTTACAACTGAAATTTTCAAGTGGAAGGAATTGAATAAATTTAAAGACGGGTTATATTGATTATAACGACTTACAGACGCAAGTAACTGAATAAAGTAAACTTTTGAAAAACTGATTTTATGAGATTTGACAAGTTTTCCAAGATTCTGAGTTACGACAGTAAACTAAGTGTTATGAATGGAGATTAGTAGAAGGCTGATAATAAGTATTTGCTCCATTTCATAATGTGCCAGGTTTTTCTGTGTTTGTGAAGTTTTCCATGCACTATAAAACTTTCCAAAATCTACGAAACTTTCCACACTGTAACAGTTCTCAAATCTATCTAGTGTTTTATGATATCCAGTTTTGATAATTATTTTTCCCAAATATCCAAAATTTACTTAACTTTCATAACTTGCCATATTTTCCAAATCCCACCATTTGCCAATTTTTCCAAATTTATCGTGCTTTCCATAAATTGCTTATTTTTAAAAGTTTACTAAATTTATAATACTATTTTGTTACAGTCTCTTTCTTTTATCCAATTTACATACAAAAATTAGTTTCTAGACATTCATGATAATTCAAAATGATTTAAAATTTCCATAGTAATGAGGCGGCCGTGGGCTACAGGTTAGCCCGTTAGACTTCTACACTGAAGGTCCAGGGTTCAATTCCCAATGCCGGAACTTCGGATTTTTGACGGCCATTCTACCTCGCAAGGCAATGGCAAACCAGCGACGTATTCTGCCTAGTACAATCTTCTCTGGAGTAGAAGTGTTTACACTTCGCGTGGTTCGGAGCCCACGTTAAACTGTAGGTCCTCTATGTCTGTGGCACTTTAAACGCGCAACAAGGCATAGGAGAGAAGATCGCTATGTCTCGTAAGAGATAAAGCACCCGAAGAACAAGAAAAGATAATAAAAGTAATTATTAAAACTGTTAATGATTTTATCAGGGTATATTGAGTTGTAGATAGTGAATCAGTGTTATAAAATATGTGTACTCGAATCAAAAACAGTTTTTAAAAGTTAATACGTTTTCGAAGATTTCTAATGACTCTGTGATTCGCCAATTTTTCAAGCAGTAATATACAAACTTAATCAATTTCTTAGTTATCTATCAATCTTTCCAAAATCTATTTAACTTTTAGTGATTTGCTAATCCCTTTAAAAGGATTCAGGTTTTCCATGATCGCCAATTTTTAAAAGTTATTAGCTTATAGTAGTTTTTTGTGCATTCAAATTTTATCAAGTTCTTCGTTGTCTGTGAATCTACCTAAACTCCATACAGTTTTTAGTGATTTACTAATTTCTTCAAAATGATTCAGGATTTTCATGATGCACCAATTTTAAAAAGTTATCAGTCTATAATACTTTTTTTGTGGAATTATTAAAACTATAACAACTTTTACGTTCTCTGCCAAACTATCTAAACTTTATTCAGTTTCCAGTGCTTTACTAATTTGTTCAAAATTAACCAGGTTTTCCATGATTCGCCAATTTTTAAAAGTTTTCGGTCTATGATAATTTGTTGAGATTTTTCAAAACATCATCAATTTCTTCGTTGTCTGTCAATCAATTCAAACTCCATTCAGAGTTTATCTTTACAATAATGCAGGTTTTGCATGATTCGCCAATATTTAAAAGGTATCAACCTATAATATTTCTTTGTGAGATTATTCAGACTTTATCAACTTCGTCGTTCTTTGTCAATCTATCTAAACTGTATTCAGTTTCCAATGATTACCGAATTTATTCACAATGATTCATGGGGGAAACCCCATGATTCGGCAAATTTTGAAGGTTATCAGTCTATAACAATTTTTTTGTGAGATTATTCGACTTTGTTGGCTTCTTTCTTCTCTGTCATTTACCTAGATTCTATTCAATTTTCAGTGGTTTACTAACTTCTTCAAAATGATTCAGGTATCCTCTGGTTTACCAATTTTTAAGTGTATAATAATTTTTGGCTAGATTATTCAAACCTTATTAACTTCTTTGTTCTCTGCAAACTATCTAAATTATATTGAATTTGCAGTGATACAGTAGTTTCAGCAAAATAAATCAGGATTTCCATGAATTGCCAATTTTTTTAATTATGTGTTTATAATAAAGTTTAGTGCCAATCTATCTAAAAGTCTACTAATTTTTTAGGTATATTATTGTTTAAGATTTTCAGGTTCTCATCATTTTTAAATAAAATTAAGACGTTTCCCACTACAATTTTTAATAACATCTCAAATGACAATTATTAGGTAGATTTTCCAAAATCTTTCAGTTTTTGTGAATCATACAAATTTCTTCCGATACAATTTTCTTAGATGATTTCTCCTTTTCGGAACTGAAACAAAACCTTGGACTACAATAATTGTTTGTTACACAATTAATCTTGTAGGCGAGGACGTGCGAAGACCAACTGGGCAAACGGGTAACTCTATAATCCTGCAATTTAATTTTTACCTCAAGTGTAGAGTCGACTGGGTAAGGAAGTCGGGAAGGCAGATTATATGGCTTTCAAGTTCTGAAAATCTTAGATAAGGAACTTTTGAAACCTTTGGAATTTGTTATCAGATATTATTGTAGAAGGGTAAGTATTCAACTTAAAAATCTATTAATTTAGGCTTTCTTAAATATTTTTTACAATTTCTTCATAAGAACTCTGTTAGGCGTATGTTAGTTTCTAGCAAGGCTTCTTGCAGTAAACTTACAAAATGGAAGTTATTAATTATTATTAATTATTTGATAGTGATAAGATTTCGTTAGGTTATTTTGGCAAAAATATTGTTCAGAATTGGTACTGCACACGCAAATTCTGCAAATTGTAAAAATAACGGTAAATAAAACTCGTTTTTGTAATAACGAAGGTATAGATAATCCTGCACAAATATTGCTTTGCAAGCAATTAGCCAGAAAGAGATCGGCTACTGTCAATTTAAAGGAAAAACAAATTCAATTGATTAGACAGGAAGTAGTTACGTGTAACAAAGAATGGGTATCTAGAGAAGTTGGCGTAAAATTCTAGCACTGTTGATGTACAATCGGCGACAAAAATAATGACACTTTTACCACCCGTATATAGGCAACACATGTACCATGTAGTTGTTAGCAAAGCATTGCTGTTTTTACTTTCCTCCAGTAAAAGTCAATCTCTTATGTAAAGGTTTACATGTTAGAATTGCTTGGCGAGGCAAGTTGGAGTAAGATTTATTGATTTACTAGGCTTTAGCAGAAACTAAAAGGCGAACACCTATGGTATTTATTGCAGAATATACGTTTAATTAGTTATAAATTAAATAAATATGAGATTATGTTTCATTCTTCTATATTTACTTTATAATTATACTACATATATCAATATCTTTTAAAAATATATAATGAGTAAACATTACCAATATAAAATAGTACATTATTTCTTGATTTTGATTTATTTATTTTTTTTTTATTTTATTTTTTATTAATATGTATTTTAATGAGTAATTAATATGTACATAGTGTTGTATTAGATAGAGTTAACTGGAAGATTTTAGAGGAGGCTTATGTCCAACAGTGGATCTAGCTGACAGAGAGGGAGAACCAGAGAGAGAGAGAGAGAGAGAGACAGAAATAGAGAGAGGAAGAGAGAAGAAGAGAGAGATTTGTATAATTTAACGTTAAAAACGATTATTCTATTATTTCCGGTTTCCCTGGAAGCGGAATCGAAACAATTGAAAGTTCCGCGTCATACTGATTTTTCTTATCCGCTTACTGCCTAATATGCCCTTGACTAAGTGCAGTAGCGTTCAATGATATTTTAAATAACGCAAAAAATTTGAAAATTAGTGGCAAGCTTGTTAATAAAAATGTGTTTACAGTATTTTTTACAAAAGTAATTATCTTTAGCGGATTTTAACGACTTGGCTTTGACGATTTATATTCTGCGTAAATTTTTTATTGCAAAGGTAAATAAGTACGTAAACAAACAGAATTAAATAAAAAAGAAGCATTAATTACAGTTTAAATGAGTAAAATACATTTTATAAAATTGTTGTTAGAAATGTCCTCATCATCGTCTTAACAAACATTCACTCTGTGCTATATATTTTCAAAAATGGCCGACGATTGTCTCGGTGCAATTTATTTCTTGGCTGGGTAACTGTGGCTTGCTGTAACGTGTGTAAACGATTTTCATATACAACATTTTTAAGATGTCCAGTCGGGCGATTGCGGTGGCCAAGAATATCATATCTGCTTATTATTTTATCATCAATTTTCTTAGAAAAGTCAACCTTGCACCTGCTGTGTGAACTGATGCACCATCTTACGGGAAGAACCCAAACTGAGGTTCATCATCGTGGAGGTGATCGACAAACGGTCTTAAAAATTGTTTTTGGTAAATGCTCTATTTCTTGACATCGCAATCCAAGTCCCAATTGTAAGGAAACGTAATGAGGCCTCCTAAGACGTATGATAGTTTTCAGTATTTAGACTAATATGCAACCATGATTCATCGCTGAAAAATGTCACGCCTAAAATAACATCATTGCTGATGCTGTTCAAACTCTCTGGTAACAACTCTTAAATGGGTGCATATGCAGTACCTTTTTGCAAGCTTTCTGACACGACCCATATAAAAGAAACCTACAATGTATGTTCAGTAACTCAGTTACAAGAACACCATTTTGGTAAAGTTCTCCGGATTAAAATTTAACCTGGTCTACTGTGAATATCATGTTAACCTAAAATGAAACAGTTGGTATTCTTATTCAAAACAAAACTTTGTAATTTGATAGTGGTGCCTAATAAAGCGACTTTTTAGGCTTGCAAAACACTGTTATCACGTTAGGAATACAGAAACAAAGAACATATGAAACAAAAGCAGTTCTCAAGAAAAACTGTAAATATTGACGAACAATAGATTCGCGGGCGAAACAGAATGTATAATTGATAATAATGGGTCACATGCCCTTAAATAATTTTCGACCGCACTGTAGAACACTCGGATTTGGTAACTTTTTGTTTTGCATTAAAAGTCTCATTACACGCACCAAATTATATCCCAGGAGTCAAGATTTTTGTAGATAAGAGACACGTAGTGGTGGTTGCCTATAAGAATATTATAAGACGCGCTCCAGAAACCTATTGACACTCCTTACAAGCCTTAAGCAAGTTAAAACTGATTCAGAAATAACGCTTTTAAAGTTTAAATAATAAATATTGTAGAAATCTGTATTCTAAAGTACCTCACCCACTTTTAACGTAATTAAACCATTTAAAATAGTATGAAACTACCTAGCTGGAATTTCATTAAATTAAAATGTGAAAATAGAATCTAGTTAAAAAGCTTTAATATAATTACTGTAATTCTGACTTTTGTGCTGTTTTAGTTCTTTTAACCAAGTTCTATTTGTTTTACTTTTTAGTTAAATTTTACACAGACTAAAATTTAGACACAATACGCTGAACAGGATTTTAATTGTAATATTTAAATAATTCGCTTTCCTAATTTACATTTAAAACATAACTCTAAGGCCTAGTATTAAAAAACAGCGAGTTTAACAGAATATAAAACATTCATCTATAAGCAAATCACTTTAAAAACTTATGTTTTCCTCCGTTCCTAATACGCTTTAAGCAATATTTCCAAATCCTTCAAACCCTTTTTAAATGCAGAAGCTTTAGGATTACTTTAAAATAGAGACGCGATGTTCGCAAAGCACAAACCGTTTCGAAAACTCAAGTTTTCTTAGCCCCCAGAGAACCGCTTACAGAAAATTATCCTACCCGTTAAATTCCTATAAGATTTTCCAGGGCTATAGCAAACCTTTACAACCGCTGCTTTACGGCGCGAGCTCGCCATTAGTGTCGTTATATTAAATAGCACTATAAAATCGATTAAAGAAGCCATGAATACTTAAAGAGATAAATGACTTAAGACTGCAGGTTGGGTATTTCCCCACGGGGCGAAACTTCAGATACGCTGTCGTGAACTAGGGCTCTATAAGCTCCTGGGAGCGGCCAGTCCTCGATGTCAGAATGGAGCCTGGTCCCACAAACTACCCTCCTGTGTACCAACAACGCTTCTTACTAACTTCACAGGTAAGCATCTTTGTCTGTTTAAGGGATGTATTGATCTCACTGCAATGGTGCAAGCTTAAAGGGAGGGTGCAGTTGGCAACGAACAAAATCATCATGGGGATGTAGCCAATCCGATAATTAAACAAAGCTCTTAATTCTTTCCTCAAGGTAACCATAAAATATATTGGGAGTAATCACAAAAATTTGTAGTTTTGAAATTATGTAAATGTGAGATCAGAAGAGAATTTTGTATTTAATATTAGATTCGATGTTGTATCTTATAGTATTCTATAGAGTACCGTTAACAATTTTCTCGATAAGGGTTGAGTGTGGTAAGCAAAATGTGTGTATTGAGCTATATACATGACGTTCAAAAAGTCCTAATCAACATATATCTGCAAACTAACATTTTCAGAAATAGAGGCGGTTTTCTATTTTAATCAACAAATTTCATGATTGTCAGAAAGGAACAGTAAAGGCACTAACAATTAAATACATATAACATTTTCCCAAATACAAAAGTCTAGTAAGTAAGAATCAGAGCATTTAGATGGCCCCATTGATAAAACAAAATATAGATGAGCCCCACACAAATGAACCCTATTATTCAGTGGCACGTCTTCCAATAGTGGGGAACAAGTATTATTTAAGAAGTCGAGATACAGTTCACTAGTTAAACGATTTGGTAAAAATACTGGCCCTATGAAACGGTCTTCGAAAACATATTTAATGAAAAGCGATGCTAATCTACACTCGATTACTACACAAATTTGTGATACTGTTATTCATAAAAGCTTCATCAGTAAATAAAATATTGGCAACAAAGTTTGCATTTTCTGCAACTTTTCTCAGTCTGGATTTATGAAATACGATCAGAAGTAGCAAGGGCTGTACACACCGGATATGGTATGAGATAGAATTGTGTACAGTAAACAGACAACAGTAACTAAAATTTAGTTTTTCATGGCAAATGAAAAGCCTACTATTGTCTTCATTGACTACTCGCGCCCTCATTTATTTACCTTCAAAAAACAAATTTCAATGAGAACTACTGCGGAAATGTTAAGGGATACACTGCCTTCCATATAAAAATAGAATTGAACAAAATATAGCCAGTAGATGTGTAGCAATCTATACAGACAATGCATACTGTTGCAAAGAAGTATTGTTAAATGCGGATCTTGAAGCAGTAGCAATTACAACACTAATTCCCCAAAAACTAACCGTAAGATGTATCTACCTGCCAAACAGTAAGAAACTTGAACCAAAGGACTTCAACGAACTTGCGTGAACTTCCACAACTACATATGGGGTTCACAAAAAACGGATGCAAGAGGGCGATTTTTGAAAACTTGTTGCAAGATCATAATCTCATACTACTTAATGACAACCATTCAACTTTTCTCTGCAACTGGCAATTATTCCTCGATAGACTTAAGTATCTGTTCAACCTCGATACCAGCTCAATCCAAATGATCTTCACGACAGTGATCACTTTCCTATCATTATAACCATTGGTAATAAAAATGTTCTAATGAAATTTTCCCCAAAATGAAAAATTAAACAGGGTGACACAAATACGCCTCTTACATCGAGGAAAACTTAGAATTCGATAATACCAAAAACTGTTACGAGCCAAATGAGCTTTTTCATCGGACCGCTGCAGGAAAGATGAAAGTGCCTTCGTTTTAGCTCAGAAAAGTAGGAAGTGGTTCACTAGAAACACTTACAGAAAGGAAACCTAACGTAGTTGTACACAGGGTAAATAGAAATTAATGGGCGCCACCGTCCAGCTTACAGTTGATTACAAGTTTTCGTAGGAGGGTCGAGAAACCAGGAAATAGAACTCACCTTTATTATGCCTCCTCCTGTATAAGGCTTACAAAGTTCATGCACACAAAGATATACAAGAATAAAAGATCGTACTACATTTTAACTGCATCCAAATCTATTGAGTAAAATATAGTACACAAATAGTACAATTTAGAACAAGCCAGGAAAACTATGAGCTAAACAAATGAGTGTTGGGACGTCCAAACAAAAAAGTTCGCCGCCACTGGCATACGAGATTTACTTTAATAAACAAACAGAACTACCCAACCAGCGACGTTCGAGTTTACAAATTAAATACAGTTTACCCTTGATAAGTAATGAAGCGATGGGCAACTGAAGGTTGCCTCACTTTTAGTATAACAAGGAAATTAAACTGTTCTGTTTCTTATTTAACAACGATGCACTGGTAAACAGGGGAAAACAATCACTGCATGGTACATTGGTTGTTTACCTTAGTTTTCTTCAGGTAGGAGTAGATAGAGAGAGGCACAATTTGGGGTGTTCCTAAATAATTGAGAAGCAGAAAAAAATCGCAAGCACGCCCCTGAATGCTGGATCACGATTGGAACGATTGCGCCTCAGCAATTGCCAAGACTTTCTTCGGGAAACGGGAAATTTTGCAGTCAGGAATGAAACCTCCGTTGTACAAGATTTTAACGCTGCAACGGTGTAGTAGGAAGAGCCACGGGGTCGATGGCAGTAATCCGACACAGGTTGAGAGAACATTGTCTTTAATAAAGCACAACACTGCTAATTTTTTAATCCGACGAAATGTAGAAATATTCCGTCACCAAGCGAAAAAAGCGTTACACTAACTGAATCTAGCGGAGGCGCTGCCAAAACGCCCACTTTTGAACAAAATACCTGCGTTCCCTTTCAGAGGCTTAGGCTGACTCCCCCGGCTGCAAAAAACTCACCAAACGTAATCATTCTAGAACTAAATCTTTCACGTGCAACTTCCGGGGAATTCAGGATTTCCCGGGTCATTCTGCAGACAAAGGATTCTAAGAACTGTTTTCGATTGGCATATAGACTAAACGTACTCGTCAGCGTTCCTTTAAATTCGGAAAAGGTGATAATAGAATAGTAATCGACTATGGGCGGCAATTAAAATATGACTTTAATTCATATGAAGCGGCAAAACTAAACAAACGTTAGAAAACTTAGAAGACCTAGTAAAAGATTTCAACAATTTAATAACTAGCGCAGCAAATATATCAATTGGCAAAACTGTCAAACCAACTAAAGTACAAACTGTGCCATGGTGGAATTGAGAAAGTCAAAACCAATCGAAAGAGTCCCCAACTTCTACAAAAACCACAAAACCACGGGACGTTTCATCAATTTAAAAAATCTAGGGCGTATGCACGAAAAACCATCAGAGAAAGCAAGAAAAAATCATGAGAAGAATACATATCTACTATAACATCACTAACATCGACTACAGAAATTACAAATAAAATTAACAAAATCAAAAGTTCATTCTGCTCAACTACAATTCCGGCTTTAAACAACAATTCCTCCGCAATTGTAACATTACCAGAGGAAGTAGCGGAAATATTAACAAATGGTTTCTCCCATAATTCCAGCAGCGCAAACTACGAGCCACAATTTGTCATGCACAAAACACAAGAAGAAAATAAAGATATAAATAGCAAACTCAGCAAACTACGATACAATAAATTATCCAGTTTTTGATACTGAACTAATAACAATCCTTACAAGTATCAAAGACACTATTCCAGAACCCGACGATATACATTATTATTTTATTAAACGTTTACCCAAACCACTTTTAACAAGACTACTCAAAATATACAATAAAATATGGAACAGCTTTACATTTCCAAAACAGTGGAAAGCATGGTATGCAAACCAGGAAAGGATAAATTAAACCTAACCCTAGCTATGGGCCAATATCACTTACGTGCACCATGCGTAAACTTCTTGAGAAGATAAGCAATACTAGACTGGTATGGTATCTTGAGAAGAACAGCTATCTAACTGAAATACAAAGCGGAGAAACTATTTAACCACATACCATCTGATTAATCTAGAAAGTGAAATACAAGAAGCTTTAGCAAACAAAGAGCTTGTGTTAGTAGTAAGTCTAGATACTGAAAACGCGTTCGAAATGACCTGGAAACACAAAATAGCACAACCGCTACTCGACTGGGGATTACAAGGAAAAATAATTTCTTTCGTTCAAAACTTCTTAATAAATCGTGAATTCCGAGTGAAAGTAAATGGGGTTTTGTCCAACTACGAAGCATTAGAAAATGGAGTTCCTCCAGGGTCAGCTTTTAGTGTTTCCCTCTTCCTGATCGCAATTAACGACATCTCAAACTGTATCCATAAACTCAGTACTGTGCAGGAAAAAATATAGCTTCACTACAGCAACACATCCAAAACACCCTGGACAGATTGACTAATTGTAGTAAAACAACTGGATTGACCTTCTCATGTTACAAAAGCAAATGTATCCTGTTTACTAAAAAACATAATACAATTATGTCAACCAGATTACTATACTATGACTTATTTTAGATAAAAGGCTATCATGGCTATCATACCTTAGCCAACTTAGAGTGACTGTGCGAAAAGTCTCAATATCATGAAGGTAATTAAGAAACACTATTGGGGAATAAATGAAGCTACTCCGTATATATTGTATTGCATTAATTAGATCGAAACTCGACTACGGAGCAATTGTATACTCCTCTGCACTACCATCCACTCTCGCAATATTGGAGACAATTCAAAATACAGCAATCCGGATCTGTACGGGAGCTTATTAGACAAGTCCTGTAGCTACGTGTGAATCTGAAGAACTACCACTAAAACACAGAAGAAAGCAACTGTCGTTGAGAAACGCAAACCGAAATGACTCAAACTATCAAACACCAATTGCTGATGCCACCTAATTACATCCCACCATGGATCATTTCCCTCCCAAAGTCAACCTAAAACTGTCGATGTACTCAAAAAATACAACCCCAAATCTCATCCAATGTGAATTCCAACGCATCTTCAATCAATACACCAAAATTAGAAAAATATATACCGACGCTTCTAAAACTAAACACGGGTTTGGAGCTTCTACAATTACAGCAGAAGGTCCAGTTAAGTTTAAATTGTCTGAAAAATTCAGCATTTCGGCTGTTTCATTGTTTGCTATCCATAAAGCACTAGCATACATAAAAAACTGAGTATCAAGACTGGTTAATAGGAAAATATAGGAAAACTCCTTTAACATAATATCTATGAACTGTCTCAAAAAGAAAAGCGCATAACCTTTTGTGGGTACCATCACATACCTATAGATACCCATGCAAATGAACTAGCGGGCACAGGAGCCGAAGAGGCTCTATCAACCAATGAATCACTTTTCAATTAGACAACATACGAAGATTTCGAGCATCACGTAAAAACAATAGTTCCACAGAGATACATTGAAGGATGGATGCAATACAATAACAGCAAACTAAAGAGATTAAACCTACGGTATCATCCACCGAAAAAACCAACAGGTACTCCTTCAAGAAGACATTTAACTCTAATTACTCAGCTCCTAATAGGGAACACGCGATTAACTCACGAATACCTTGTTACGGTCCAATCGCGCTTTTTCGACGATTCGTAACTAAAAGGGCCTACAGCTTAGCTCAGAGGAGTAGGGGGAGTTCGTGAAAATCGCTTATAGGAGAAAATCTTTGGTTGTGTACAGGGCGAGTCAAATTAAGTGGGCGCCACCTTCCAAATCCAGCTGATTGTGTAGGTCCTCGTGGAAGGCCGAGAAGCCGACAGCTTACAGGAAGGGAACCTACCTTTAATTGTACCTTCACCTGTATATTTAAAGCTTGCAAAATCCTTACACAACAAGTACAAAAGACACAATAAGACACAGCAAACTTTAAAACACATATAGTAAAATATTTGACCAAAATACAACGAAATGGCAAGTTATAACACAAATAGTTTAAAATTACAATTACCATGAAAATCCTTGAACGTTCGTAGGAAACGACGCCTTTGACTCACAATATTTATACTGCGATACATCTGTGTGGTCAATGGCGTAGTTTACAGGAAAAAATACTATTTTAATATTTTTACAAACAATAAATGAATAGCGATTGAAGATCGTTTTTGGGTTGTCTACAAAGAGTTCAAAATCGCGAAATTCTACAAGATGACGCGAGCAAAAAAAAAAGGTTTTATTTTTCACTGCACAACAAAAAAACTAATTCTTTACCTTGAAGAGGAGACGGCACAATATACGGCAATTTCCAGTTGCTAACGATGAACGCCAGCGAAGACAGGAACCTTCGATGGTTTGAGAGAAATGGCTGCAGAACCACGGGCATCGGGCTTCGAAGATGATCAGCCGAAAAGCGATTGGTCAACTCACCAAAGAGTTGCCTTTCACTGGGGTTGAATCAAGATATTCCTTTTTAATCCGGCAGTAGCCGACGGCCTGTTAAATACCCCTTGGTACAACAGCGAAACGGAAAACACATAACGGATACCCCTTTCAAAAAAAACCGAGAGCCGCCCCTGCAGCACTTAACGTAATTACGCAAAATGCAATGGGAACCTGCACTTCTCCCCTCAAAATTGCGCCAGGTTACGAAATATTGCGCAAGAAATTCTAGAAAGTTCTGGAATGTTCTAGAAAGAATCTCATGACACGTGAATTCTCGGAACAGTCAGAGGTCAAACGCGGAAAAACAAGAGTCTGCAGTTTTTACAGAAAGGAGACTGTTGACATATCTCGAACTTCGAAAGACAAAACAAAATACCTAAACGGCAACCCAAAACAAGACTTCAATTAAAATAACGTTAACTAAATTTTCAAGTCAAAACAAAATAGCGAAAATAGTAACCCAAAATAAGACTTCTAATTAAAATAACATTCTATTAACTCTAACGAAGCGGCAAACAAATTACGGAATGAATTCAAGTGTAGCGGCAAATTTCAAAATTACATAACAACCTACTACAGAGAGAGAAACCGCCCCAATGCGATGGATGTAATAATTGTAATACTATACTCACGATAGACCATACCCTAACGCAATGTGCTAAATACAAAATAGCCAAAGAACACCATCTTAAATCGTACCATATCAGTGAGGTCTTGACATGTAACGCTAAGGTGGAAGCATGAGTGATAGATTTTCTGACAGAAGTGAAACTAATAAACAAATTGTAAATGTATGTGTAAAACCACTGTACCCAGTGCTAATGACCAGTGCTAATGACCAGTACTATCGACGCACTGTAATATTAAATATGAAAAAATTAAGAAGAATATCCTCTTCTTGAAAGAAGCTGTTCAAAAAGAACTACACCAAAATAATAAATTACAATCTAAACAACTTTCAAGCAAGATACTTATTAAATTGTGGACGATGGACATTTTTATTTTAGAGGAAATTTCACTATCACTGTCCATCTAGAAATGTTGAGAAGCTTTACCGAAAAAAGTAGCAAATGTAACTTCCTAATACGCATGCCATTTGTAGGCCACGAAATGGCTTTCAACTCTATAGAAATACAACCATTTATACGAGCCCTGGATAATACTGGAATAGACCTCTACATTCGAATGTAATCAGAAATGTATATGAGAAGCAATAATCTCCATCGAAATCGATAAAGTAATATAACAAAAAAAAAGTAAATATGTAGGCTAAAAATCTCCCCGAAAGTTTTGGTTCAGCAGCATTTTTGAGTAAAATAGAATACAAAAATTTAGAGTATGTCGCTTACATCCTTAGCACCAACTGCAAACACCGTAAAATACTTCATGTGTGTACTGAGTCGTGATGATGTAAAATGCATGTCGGCTGTGCGTCGTGGTAAAAAAATTAAAAAACGCTGCTCTAGAATTCAACAACTAGATTGGAATTCCAGAGTAGGGAGCGTCGACGGTAAGAGATTAAACTATTTACGCTTCGCTGATGATGCTATTTAAGTTACAAATAGTACATAAAAACCACAAGTATTGTGTGACCTGATAGAAATAGATATAAAGCGCGTCTCAAAATGATCATTTCACCTATACTAATAAAGTTAGGTACTTACACAATATTAAATGTTATATGCAACAGTCTAAAAAATATCAAGTGTGTTAACTAAACATAAATTACAGGTTAGAACACAATCACAAAATCTATCAATACAATGCTGCATGATTAGTATTTGGCTGAAATACAAAGTAAGAAATGAAAAGCTGCGATAACAAACAGGATAATAACGGTATCCTAGCAATAATTGGACCGCTTATGTGGCTTTGCAACAAGATGCACGAACCATGTAAATTGAACACCAGCAATAATCCACCGAAGGATTGGTGAATCTCAAAAATAGATGGGAAACAGTGGCAAAAGCTAGCGCTTTAAGAAATAACTGGCAAAACAGAAAGTGGTCATGTATTCAGAAGTTAAAAGGTGTAAGGAGAAAACAGAGACGAACCAAAATTATTTCTTTTGAGAATTCTACCACAATCTTAGTTCTACAAATTAGATGAACTCTAGATTTGTTGTAAATTTAACTTCAATTTCTTACAATTGGAGCATATAGAAAAAAGTGATAAAACATATAGGAATCCTATATTTAAAAATTGATAAATTAAAGGCTTTAAAGATGAAAATTCGAAGAAACATAACCTTTTGAGAACTGTGCCACAATCAATATATAGAAAATTTAACAAGTTGTTTTCAATGATGGCATCATCAACAGCCTTTCCGTCCC
>JABXWE010002084.1:0-10918 GCA_014611495.1 Limonius californicus | reverse complement strand
GTGAATGTATACCTGCAGCTGCTGCCGAGTTTCCTCCAGCGCAATATACAGGGTGGTGAATGTATACCTGCAGCTGCTGCCGAGTTTCCTCCAGCGCAATATACAGGGTGGTGAATGTGTACCTGCAGCTGCTGCCGAGTTTCCTCCAGCGCAATATACAGGGGAGTGTATGTATATCTGCAGCTGCTGCCGAGTTTCCTCCAGCGCAATATACAGGGTGGTGTATGTGTACCTGTTCTGGTAGTGCTTCTTGATGGTTGAATCAAGAATGATCTTCTCATGACAACTTACTTCTGCTTTTATAGGCCCAAACGGTTGCTGTATCGTGTGAACACATTGCACGTGTACCAATTTGAAAAACAATTCCACGCTCCACTTCTTGTGAGCCCAAGACTCTTTTGTTAAAGTTAAATTATGTGAGTATTTATCAAGAGACAGTTGAAAGAACCTAATCTCCAGCCCCCCATACATCTCGTATTTAATTACTATGTTTTCCACAAAAAATAATAATTTAGAAAGGTTAGGGCCTAGACTACCCCAAACAGACCGCGCAACATTCTGCTGTTATTGCCTGTCCTACGTACTTGAGATCAACTCATTCAAAGTCATCTTGTTACCTGCAATACAATCGCTGAAAGAAAGACGCTGCAAACAAATATTTTTAATATGGTATTATAACATTCAACTATCGAATGTGTAGTTGCTTTACAATTCCATTCATTGTATATGAAAGTTGAGGATTATTTTATTTACAGCCCTCATAAACTAGGTCTACTCGTAAAAGACAGACCCTTTACAAAAAGAAACACGTGTTAAGACCAAGATAAATGAAGCGTGCGACTTTCAAACGCCACGAAAATCAATTAGCATGAAATATACAATTATAAGCATAACGTCCCAAAGTGCATTGTTCTGTAATAATATAAACAGAAGGGCAAATGCGGTCCGCTACAGTGTATAAGATGCATTCGTTTTAGGTTGACATAAAATTTAAAAACGAACTCTGGAAAACATTTAACCATAGCCAATATTGGAATATAGTCAGTGTGTCAATCAGTATTTCAATTGATTAAAAACTAGTAGTATTATTATAGTAGTGGTTATTATAGTTTTTGAGACTTTCATGTAGTATTTCACCTAGAAGAAGATATTACTGATTGATTAAATAATAACCTAAAACGTATTGTGGGTTTGTGTCATTCTGTTGGCATTTAAGGTGTTTAGTAAGATTGAGCGAGATTTAGGACGTGATTTTCCAAGCACTTGTATGCACTTAGCCCATATATGGCCCATTGTAAATCCTAACTATGAATTTTGCCTATCTGAGATAGTTTCAACCCCAGCAGGAATTTGAACGTGTTACACATCACAGTGGTACGGGATGTAGGGCGTTTTTTTTTATACGACCGAAGACGCACTTTCATGTTTTTCCCTTCTAGAAAAATCTTACTGACCTCGACCGGAAACGAACCCGTGTTCCTTGAATCTAAAGGCAAGTGCGATAACCACTATAACACCGAAGTCGGTGACTAATACGGTATAACACTTATTTGATGTTACAAATGCTGTAAGTTACTACAATCGGAAAAATTAACAAATACTTAAAAGTAGAAACGGTATTTTAAATTTAAAAAAGAGAGTATAGCTATACAGGATTTTGTGTTTGCAAGTATGAATGTAAATATGAAATTTATTTTTATAACAAACACGTTTATGGCAAAACAGTAAACCGAAAATCTTATAACAAGGGATACATTTTTCCATTCAGATGATTACTGATTCGACTGCAGACCAGAATTTGAATCTTAGTACTATAGCAAAGCTTTCATTGTATCTAGAGCAGAGCCATTTAATCAGTATAACGAATCTGATTTAGGCCACCTCAACTCTCTATGTTTAGGCCACTTCGAAGGTGGACAATTGAAAAAGTAAATCTGTTAAAAATTCACAATTTGTACAGGTTGTAACTTATGGCGCTAATTTGTAAATATAAGCTAACAGTACAAATAGAATAGTTATGTAAATGTATGGGTTTTCAAATGTTTGCTGGTTATATTGCAAAGGCCACGGAGGAGCTGGACGAACGTAATTGTGTATACAAAATGTAAGAACGACAACAGAGTGAAAATTAATGGAACGGTCGAAATTGGTGGAAAACGGGATACCAGAAACGGTCGAATAGGCTATAAAAACCTTGCTTATGTATAAGTTAAAAGTAATATTTGAGAAAATTGTTTACAGTTCTAAAATTTTCAATACTGGGCTTATTATTAACAAACACACATTTTAATTCTCAGTGTTACAGTTGATTGTTTTTGTGATTTAAATCTTAAATCCCCGCGATTAAATCTGGAAACATGTCGCAGAAGTAAATATTTCATCAATACAATATTTTAATTTAACAGATAGTATCAGTTCCAGAAAAAACGCCGTTTATTTAAGGAATATTGAAAGTGTAGCAGTGAAACTATTTCTGGGTTCGTATAACGCACATAAATATCTACAAACTGAGTCAATTATCCTGGAACGTTCCCAAACACTTCTTCATTCTTTTCAATCATAATCCTTAATAGATGTTCGCAGATAAAATTTGCTTGGACGTAAATACTTTTAGAGTCAAAGTCTTGTATTAAACCATTTAGGCATAGTGAACATACATGGTCTACAAAAAGTCTGATAATAATTTACCCACGTATAATACTCATCTCACAAAAAACCCTTAATTAGCAAACCAACTGTGAATAGATAGAGGCTATTACATATTTTAATCAATGAACTGCTATAGTATGATTTTCATTGATCACGAAAAACCAAATTTAATGTATTCTTATTTGTTTACTGTATACAATTGTATCCCGTACCACATCCAGCGGGTACAAGTCCATATTGCGTCTCCATACTGCAAGAATGGTGTTTTGTATATTCCATTCTGAGAAATGTAGAAAATTCAAACTTGCTGAATTTATTTTATTTAGCGTTGAAGCTATGAATATTGTAAATCACTAAGTTGTTTAATTTTCAGTTTAACTTATTGAATATGACAGATAATAGATAGACACTTGAAATGTTTGAATTTCCCGCATTTAATGAAGGTAAATACGACGGAATTGATTAATGTAGTTTTAAGTTATGTCTTTTATTTTATTACAGTTGGCGTATATGATAGGCGTACAGAATTTCGAAGTTTATTTAAGACGGGCCTGAACTTCACCAATGTGTCAGCTAGAAATGAATGCACTGTAGTTGTATTACTGGGTTAGTTGTACCGTAATGGGTTTACACTACTAATATGATTAGCGCCCTAATAAAATGCAGCTTTATGGCGCTTGTCGTATTGTTAATTATAATTATATTTCTGCGAAGCAAGCTGTTGATGTACTTTTGCATATTTGAATTTAAATCATGTGTAATTACTAATAGCATAAAGCAGTCGAACTGGATGCATAATGTAATAAGGACTAAGCCATGGGCCTAGAAAGCCCGTAGTGCTGAAATATATACTATATTATCATTATATGAACTTAGAACAACTAAACTGTTCTTCTGTACTTTCAAATTGCCTCCTGTATTACGCCTGTTATTGCTCATAAGTGACGCTAATAATTAACTTTGATATGTAGATTTATCTAACTTGTGTTTAACTTCTGACAAAACGACAGTAAAACATAAACATGAGAGTTATTATCATTACAGAGAATGGTTTATCATTTCTGCGGTTTTAAATTCTAGTATACCTTCGTAAATTTTGAATGTTCCGACATTTCGCGGTAATCAAATTCCGGAATTCATACGTGATGTTATCGCAGCATAAATACATATGTTTGTTTATATTTACATGATGCTGGCTTGTGTTCGCGTGCACATTCAGAGCCTGGATTTATGCCAGAAAGCCTTCGGCACTGAAACCTATTTTATAAACCATTACTTTTACTTGTTCGCATTTTAAATTGCTCTTCGTATAATACATCTTTCAAGTTGGTTGATTCATGTTCACATTTAAAATAATACTGGAAATTAAAAGAAATTTGTTTATTTTAGTAAAGACCTTATATTAGCATTTTATAGGAAAATTGTTTGTAAACATTGCTGAATTTGGGTATGTACAGGGTCATCACATGAAAATGTTAGATTGTACTGTAACTTTGGTGTATTTGAAGATATCGGAAAATTACGGAACACCCTGTATATTATTATATTTTCTGATTTTTCGTTTGCTCCTGATTCCATCAACATAAACATACAAACTACCATCTTTTATTTTTTAAGAGATATTGATAATTAAATAATTCAAACTTATTACAGATAATATAGTCATTTACAATTTCTGTAAAATTGTATTTTCCAGAAATTGCTCAAACTACCGTCTTTGTTTCTCCACTCATAAACTATATCTTCTTTATAACTTATTCAAGAGATTCGCGAACATTTCAGGATATTGGTTAATGTCCTGCGTCCTGAATTCGATCCTGAATTTCCAAAATGCTCCAAATTCTTACAGGCAATATCCTTCAAGTAATCCCACAAAAATGTATCCATAAATGACAAGTAAGGAGTAGCGGCCACCGTATGGTACTATATATTCTGTATCATTCGTGGTATATCGATGGTTTAAATGTTCAGTAACTTCTGTTATATTGTGACGGAGCCCCATCTTGCTGCCGCATCAATCCTTTGTTATTATCAACAAACAAACAACAATATAGTGTAATTTATTTAATTATATTATAATAGAAGATAATAGTTTACATGTTTATATAGATGAAAGCAGGAAAAAATGAAGAATTAGAAGATACAACTTTTTATAATAGGCAACTGATGATAAAGAATGCGTAAGGTAGTGTAAAATTGCTATATGATGTATGTGGACTTAAATTAGGGAATTTTTTCACCTTATTATAATCTATCACCCTTTAATAGCACCAAGACTATGATACCCATTTATTTTGTCGTATATTATACGCATTGTTTTTTACATTGTATGCAGTTGGCTTACCAATTACTCGTACAGTTAGGTTATGTCCATGTACCAGACAAACTAAAATTTGGCACTAAATCTTAGAAGGAAAGAATCCTAGAGGACGTCCACAACTGCAACTGCAATTCATAAAACAGTGATGGATATGGAAGCGGATAACTATAGCCAGCTGTAAAGAAAAGTGCAGATTTGAAGTGAATCGAGAGCCGCAGCCACTCAGTCTCAGAACGGATAGCTGATGAGAGAGAGAGACTGCCATAGTTTATTAAAATATTACGCATACATTTCGATTACAATTATTTAATAGCTTGCAACGTTGGTTGCAACAATTGTTTATTACTCTAGAAGACAACATATTTATTTCTGAATGCATACCATTTGCAGCGATTAAGATTTTTGTACAAGATTTCTAATATGTTTGAACTTGCCGAAAGTGAGTATTTGAATTGCTTGACAAATCTGGACGGATTTTGTTGAAGGTGTTTAATCGTTACTATACTACATGCTGCTTTAAGGAGGTTTAATCATTATCATTTACGCTATATCTGAAAAAATAGCATTACATGTATAACCTAATTAAAGTCCGTAAAAGAACAACCGTATACATTAAAAAAACCTAATCCGTATAGTAAATAATAAGTATGCTTATTTCTGTAATAAATAATTGTATTTTTTAATAGTAGCCGGCCTCGGTGGTCTGGTGGCTAGCGCATTTGGATTTAGATCCAAGGGGCACGGGTTCGAATCCGACCGAGGTTAGTTAAATTTTTCTGGCGTGGAAGAATCTCAAAATGCGCCTTCTGTCGGATAAGAAGTAAACCTATAGATCCCGTGCCACTGCTATGTGTGGCAAAATTCATAGTTAAGATGTACAATAAGACAACAGCTTCAATGTGTACAGATGTTTAGAAATCCACGACCTAGATTTACCCCTATCAAAATAAACAAACAATGAAAATCGATCTATACGTTGATAACTTACATAATTATATAGTAGATGTTACGAATTATAAGACTGAAGGAAAGATAGCCGCGTTGTTTGCCACCACCAAAGTTTAGCGAAAGCTTTGATGATCGTACTTCTTTTTTTCCATTCATTCATACTACCTTTCCCTCCGGAACCGCTTTCGCATTATTTCAGGGAGCTGCGGGCGTCCCTTACATAGTAACCATTTATGCAACATGCACCCTAAACTTAACTAAGTGAAATACGGTCGCCTCAGCTGGGGTTCGAACACGCAGCCGTTCGGACCGCATTTCACTGTGACCTAAAGTGGCAGCGCGTAACCGCACTGCTACACTGAGGTCTCTTTTGATGATCGCAGTGTCTCTGAAAGAATATATTATATTTTCGAAATAGAAACATAAAACCTTGACTTACTTCTTCAAAATACAAAAACTTAAGAATAAAGAATCCTTGTTTTTAATTGAAGACAGGATGTTTTGTGAATGAATAGTACTATTTTCTACAGCGCAGAAAAAACTAATTAATGATCCAGTTTTTATGTGTGCTAACAGCGCTAATGGAATATGTTGTTTACAAAGAATGTAATTATTTTTCAATAGCTGCCCACAAAGTTGTTTTAAGGAGATTAGCAATACTTCGTATTTTTTCATCTAATGATACTGGTTTAGCTGTTACACATTTAATTTTCAATGATCAACGTAGCTGTGGTCATTAATAGCAGTAAGAAGAAGGTTTTGTATATACATTTTAAATACGTGGGTATTGGGAACGTCTACCGTATGGTTTCTTAAGGTGAATTGTCATTGTAATGGAACAGTTGGGGAACAGTGTTGATTGAGTCCTATCTGACCTCATAAAATTAATTACGCCAGACATTTCAATCAAATCATAAAATTCTTCATAAAATTTTGGCAGCTGCAAATAAATGTATCTTGTCATCAGATATACAAGCTAACAACAGATAAGACAACCACATCCAGTCTACTACACGTGATATCATTTTATCCGATAAGACGAAAGCAGCAGTTCTTAATTTTTACTTGGTTTTTTAACAATCTTCTTTAGAAGTATGACTCTAAAACCAAAATGGTTCAATACTTGCAATTCATTTTCACTTTGAAGATTTCTAAGAACCTACATATTTACGGATCTGACTTTCTTCCATATCGATTTATTTTCGACTCCTGGACCTATTTTTGGATCTTGTAGGTGTTAAATTCTAGCGGCGGTCTTTCGGGTTTAACGGCAGAAATACAAGAGCTAAAAGTTGCAGATTGAATCATAAGGGTCTCAAAAATTGTTCGTACCAGGACAAAGATGCACGTGTTTCGAATTTAGCTGGTATCTATACCTTTTTAGCTTTCTCTGAATAATCATAAATCCGATTGTGGCGCCATTTTTCCGCTTGTGTGAATATGTGCATTATTCTGTGGAGCACAATAGAATGCGAATTTCAAAGCGATGCGGCAATAATTCATTCAAAGAGTGTTACGTTTGCAGACAACGTATCATCGAAATGCGTTGACAGTTGACAGTCCCTCCGTTCCGTGCAATGCAATATTGTAGTCCAGACAAACCTTCGGACGCGTAAATATTCAGCGCATTGTATCCGAGAGCGCACAACATAATGAAATATCTCGAAGTTCAAGGTTCTGTTTTTTGCTAAATAATAATTAATGATGATGTGAATATGTTCCTCTGAAGTTGAACACCCTTCTTTTAGTCGGAAATAAGTTTTTTGTGTTCTTGGAATGTATTTTAGAGCTTGATCTTATTGTTAGTTTAATTTGGACATGTTTTTTTTTAATAAATTCATAATTTAAATTGAATATGATAGTGGTTTTTGCTTTTTCGATCAATATCTACCAGCCATGCTACCATTAATCATCTAATAATATTGTTAGGTGGTAGTATAGCATAATGTAAGTGATTCGCCCTTAATTAAGACACCACCGCAGAAAATTGCCTGGTTTCATGTTCAAATTTTTCACACACAAGAGGAACTTGGGCAACGGATCCACTTAGAATCCAGTGTCATCGTGATAGTTTTTATTGTCGTCATTAAAATAGTAACCACAGTTAAATATTACATAATTTTTTATAATCGTGCACTCGTAACAATGAACCCGTTCTACCTATGCCATAATGTGGTATATTACAGTAATTCAGCGTTGTGTGACAACCTATACAGAATAACTAGAAAGAAAACCAGTCGGCTTGTACTTTTCTCACGATCCACAAATGGCACCTGCCTGGTTGTTATTTTCTTCTGTAACGCTGCAATTTGCATGTGTAGTAGGATAGAACTACTAGACAGCATCGTAGCATTCCTTAAATTAGCACTAACCAACAATTTTAGTTCCGCACAAGAACCAACACACCTTGTTATTATTTTGTCATTCCCTTTTGCTCCAAGAATTCTTCGTCGCGTGTCATTGTCCATGGCCAGCTTTAATAACGTGACATTCTTAAGCATTATTAAAATTCGACACCATCATTTCAAGGGTACCAATTATTTATTAGATATTGAAATTCAGTCACGAGTGGTAGAGGTAATTTTTCATAATAGGTTTCTAGCAGGAGGAAAAGAAATTAATTAAGGGGTTACTACAGTGAATCAATATAAGTTAAAATTAGCGTTTGCTATTGTCACCGTGGCTACGTTACACATGCAGTTTTTGTTAGCTTGTAGACAACACATCCAATATTGAAATGACGGACAATTGTCAAAGAAGAAAACATAAGAACTTGTAATAAAGAAACTCCAAAAATACGGTAAAATCAATCTACTTTTGAGACATACAAGTGGAATTAATTAATTTAATAATTATCGTATTACAAATTACCATCCATTAAGAATATAATGCACACAACCCCAATATCTGATTTTTTTACAAACAGAACAATGTCAGACTTTATTTTATGGTATATTATACGTATTGTTTGTTTACACTGGCAGCAGTTCGCTTTCCAACGTTCAGGTAGACGGCCCTACGTTTCCAGGGAATCGAATATACTGGTTGGTCGATGTAAAAACTTACATTTAATATTTGGATGTCAGGTCGCTTTAAGATCCTCTTAATGATAATCTTTCCCGACAGTTTTCTAAAGAATTAAATGTTGGATATTAGGTACGTCTTTTGTTCATTTTCATGAAATAGACAAAAACTTCTTACTGTACAGTATGATCAACAGAATTTTTGGAAAACAAAACGCTTGTCTTATCTATATACTCTACATCATTTGCTACAATTACAGTCCAACTCGTTTATAACAAGACGTTTGAGACTGCCAGTATAGGCTCGTTATATCTATTAAATACAATATTAGGAAAACTTTAAAAATACATGTTTATTATTAACAAAAATATATCTTCACTCAGCACCAACGCGGTCCAGGGGTTAGAGTAATGGGCTGAGGTGCGGAAGGTCTGGAGTTCAAGTCCCCGACTCTATGTCCGGTGGGCGGCATACCCAGTCGTTTTAAATAATTGGGTACCTGCCTTCAGATGAACAAGAAGTAATAATGCGGTTGTCTCTTGCGTGATGCTCACCACATCACCACGTGTCATTAATTTAGCACGCGACAACTGGGTATGATAGCAAGGTTACCGAACCTTCCGGCTTACAGGCCAAACTCATTCATGGGGATGTGGAGCAGCACCACCATTATTATATCGTCACTCTGAAACGAATATTAAAATTGTTAAAGTAATTATTATGTACTAAAATAATAATAATACAGAGATAGACGCACAAGCTTAGTAGGTACATTTTAATTATGGCATTTCGGTTACTTTTCTTTGTGCTTTAAATCTGAAACCCTTAAGGTCATGTCAAAAACCATTCTGGAACTAAATATTTAATACTGAATGATGCTGATTCAAAAAACGGCATCAATAGTATAAAGATACACGAAACTGTCATAAGGTCTATTGGTAAAATCTCCTCTACATCAGTGTTAAATAAGTAAATACCACTGTAAATTTTGTGTTTGGAAACTAGGAAAATTTCAAAAATTAATCTTTAGCAGATAAACATTAAAGTTCATTATTCGAGCTAACTATTTCCCCAGCAATACAAGCCATAAAATAGTAAAGATTACCCAGGAAAATCCCCAGAGATAAAACAGGCATATTAAAAAAACGCTAAAAGGGTTATCGCAAAAATATTTCAAGATAAAATCCAATTAACAACTAATAGCAACTATAATGTAAAGATCTAAATTTTCTTGGTTCTGCTCGAAAAATATGTTGCTATCGAAGGAACAACCGGAATTGTAAAGTAATATTTAATTTAGGTAACTATTTTAGAACATTGTGATTGTCCAGGCAAATGATAGAAAGCCTTTTTAGCTTTTACAATATAGCTGTGTCAAAAGCGATTAGCTAATAAAGTCTAAGAACTAAGTTTTGCAAAGACATAGGAGGTGAGTATTGGGAACAAGCCGAATGTAAAATTTAGTTTCCGTTGAACTCTTTATCCCACGGATTTTGTTCCGGGCTTTCTATCTTGGTTTCTAATCATGGTTTTTTCTGGAATTTTCGTATATTATAATCTATAAACCCAGTTATTAGCTGATATTTTGTTTTCAAAACTGCTATGGTAAATCTCTTTATTTTGTAGTTTATACTCTTACACTAGCTATTAGTTTGCCAGGGTAGAGTAACGGCTTTCCTATGTAAATTCTAAGTAAAATTCCAAGAACGTATAACTTCAAAATAGTTCTTCGAAAATTGGCTTTCAAACTTTTACTTAAAATTTGAGAGAAACTACCCGTTTTAAGAAGGATGTTAAGTACCAAAGGATTAGGATTAGAGAATTCCCGGTAGTATCCGTAAACGACAAAGAGCAGCAAATAAACTAGAATTTTAAGTTGTGATGATCATCTTGTACATTCTCTAATCCAAAGGTATGTTTTGGTGGTTACGTTTATTGAATGTGTGGTGGCACTTATATACGGACAATTTGCGAAAT